>JAQFVV010000951.1:0-150893 GCA_028023455.1 Epiperipatus broadwayi | reverse complement strand
AATTGTTGATATTTTACATAGAATAAAATGTTTTACATACAATAATTGTTACATTGATTAATCTACTGTTTTACAAGATTCTACTGAATATAAATATTGTACAGTTTGTTTACAAATAAGTTTTTCAATCATGTTTTACAAATAAATGAAATTTTGCAGTTTTAAATATGGACAAATTATTAGTTTATCATCCTAATTTTTTTTTCATAGTGGCATTGGTAATGAAACCAGACTCCATGTAACTGCAAAAATATCTGAAGGTGCAAGAGATTGGTCTCTTAATTCAATTTTTGTTAATTTGTTCAAGAATATGGATTTTAGTTTTCGTGATGTAGGACTAATGACAAAGTGGCGTCTCATATACCATAGAGTGAAAAGGTGAAATGTAATTATTCTAATCTGTGGGAATAGACCTCTTTTACTATTTTCAATGATAAGATTAATTGTCAGTACTTGAGAATGGATAATTATTGATATTAGTTGTCGATAAGTTTGTAAAGTAGGACATGTAAAGAGGAAATGTTCTACTGTTTCTTCTTCTTTCTTACACATTCCACATATAGCATCAATATTTGAATTTTTCATTATATTGGCAATGAATTCATATGTTGGTAAAGCCTTTAGATTTATTTTGATTAAGAAATCCAGGTATTTTTCTCTAAGTGCCAAAATTTAAGTTTTTTTTATGATGTTTTTGTTTGATATAGTGAGTAATTATGTGGGTATTTGCTGATTTGTTTCATTAATTATGACATAAACTTCCCAGTAAGAGATTTTACTAGAGAATAGGTTTTTAGTGGTTTTGTATGCATTGAAATTCCATCAAAAAGTTTTTTAATGTAGTTGTTTTTTATTGGTGCAGGTGTATCTGTTGGTGTAATTGGGAAGAAACATACGATATAAGGATAAAATTTCATAATTCTTGTTATCTCATTAATTGCTTTTTGTATATAGAAGGTAGAAATACTATGTAGTGATAGTCCATTATGCTTTAAATGTTTTTGCATGTTTTTAATGCTAATTGACACTACCCCCCCCCCCAAATCAACTTAATACATAGCGAGTTGATTTTGTTTATAAATGAGTTGGTGCATTTTATTACTGGAGCATAGTAATTTATCTTTGAAAAAAACTAACATGTTAATTAATGAAATCTTTGCTTGCAAAGAAAGATATATTTTCGAAAGGGAATTGATAATTTTTTCAATTGATTCTAATAGTTGGTTTTGAATCATTATTCGCATGTCATTATAGCTTTTACTTAATGGAAAACCTAAAAATTTCACTGGGGGTGCTTTACACATACAGTCAATTTTTTTTCCAGTGACAATCTGCCAGGCAGATGATTTTTCTTTATTGAAAATCAATGAAGACTTAACAGAAAATTCTTCAAAAATTAAAAAAAATGAAGGAAGAAGTTTTTTAGATGGAAGGAACACCACTATGTCATCCATGTATGAGATGTGTTTAATATTAGTATTTATTAGTGGAACAAAAATTCCAGGCAGTTTTTCTTCTATTTCTAATAGCAAAGGATTAATGTAGTTAATAAACAGTAATGCACTTAGTGGTGAACCTTGTGGTATAGAGTTTTTATGGGAGAATCCTGGTGTTGTTTTGCCATTTAGAGTAATGTGTATTTCTCTGTTTAATAATAAGTTAACCAGAATATACATGATTGGGGTCTTGATATTTTGTGTTTAAAGTCCTTCTAACAGCTTTTTAATGGGCACAGAGTCGAATGCTGCTTCAATGTCTAATTGGACTGCTATATGAGCTGCTTTTTTACCTTGATGAATTTCCTTCAATATCATTTTGAATAGTGTAACTGAACCAGAAGTTGAGCAGCCTTTTTTAGCATATTGGTATTCAGATATTCTTGGAAGGATCTGGGGTTAAATTTTATCCTTGATAAGCAATTCTATGATTTTAATCATAAGCGGTATCATTGATATTGGTCTGATTTTTTAATGGTTAAGGCAGGATATATTTTTTAAGAAATGGCACAATTGATATCGGGTATAGGTGATCAATATAATGAATTTGCTTTGCTAGGTAGGAACACTTTTTATGTATGATAGGAACAGTGAAATTTGATAAATGATCGAGCACAAACTTTGGAATAGCATGGATTCCAGGGTGTATTCTTTCTGAAGTAAATCTAATTTTTTGCAGTATCTCATGTTTGAAAATACTGTGAATGCCATCTGTCTCTCCAAATATATATGGCAAAAATTTTGGGAGAGAATGCTTTTGTAATTTGCCTTTAAAATGATAAAAAATATGAGGCAACATATCGTGTCCAGCTATCATTTCTTGATTTTGGGTAATTGATGAGGGAATCATTTTTTTGATCTATAACCAAGTGCCCATTGAATATAACTTTTAGACCAATCATGAGGTTTAGCTAAATAAATTTTTGCTTTTTTAATTGACAAGTATTCTGCTAATAAGTGTTGAGTTTGTTTATATTTTTGTTTTAGTGCTTTTAAGTTTAATATTTATTGTGTCCAGGTCTTTTACTAGTTTTGTTGGGGGTTTATTATTATGTGTAAAGTGTTTGATTGTGGATGATACTATGTTAATAAAACAAAACCATGCATCAATTGTTTGCAAGGACAATATATCAATTTTCTTAAAATATATGTATATTTCTGTCATCAATGCTTCAGGTGTGGCATATTTTAAAAGCAATCTAATTGTATTATTAAGAGACAAAACAGGTTTTATTTGAATATTTAGCTTCAAATGAACGTTCAAAGCCAGGTGATCATAAAATGTTACTGAAAGCAAGAAAGGAGAGATTTGATAATGTAATTCAGGTGAGTAAAAACATAAATCGATTAAAGTTGAATTTTTCTTTCTATAAAACGATATAGAGTTAGAACAGAAGAATCCCTCAGCACTCATTAAATGTTTATTAATCATATGCAAGTACTTCCTAACAAAATCACAGGCCTATTGAAGTCTCCAATCATAATTGTAGGATATGAATTTGTACTTAAAAGCAGATGAATCTTATTAATTAATTGACTTATTATAGAAGATTTATTATATAAATACAGGCCTATAATATTTATTGTAAAATCTGTATGAATTAGATAAATTATAATCATGTGATGGTCATGATAAATTATTCTGAATGTTTGAAATGGTGATTTGTGATGGATTAAAATCTTAATTCCAGCTACAGCCAGGACATTTACTGAAAAATGGCAATATCCAAATTTACATAAAAATTGCTGGGGATTAATAGATGAATTTACAGAATATTTTGTCTCTGTAAAAAATATTATATGAGGAGAAAACTGGGTTATCCAATTACTTAATGCAAAGATGTGTTGGATCGAATTGATCCCTTTAACATTAATCTCTTATGTACATAAATCCATTTTAATTCTATAACAGCAAAAAATAATTTTAATTATATCTATTATGACCATAATTGTATTAAATATTACATCATGGCATTGTGTGTTAAAATGGTCAATAAAGAAATTTTCAAAAGAAATTCTATATAATATTTTATATTTGTAGGTAGATTTCTCCAGTTATCCTGGTGAAATATATGAATTAGAAGTCCCACTTAATTTAAGGTAGGAAAGATATTCTATGAAAAGTACACTTTTAATAAATTGTTTATCAATTTGTGTTTCCATTTTGAAGTAGATGTATTAATATTCTAAATCAGAATTTCTTTATTCTGCTAGTGAGCTGGTTGGCTCAAGTGAAAAGCTGTCAAAAATTTGAGCAGCATTTGTATCCATCTCTAAGTTAATTTCTTCAGGATTTTTGTCCTTTTTAGGTCTGCCTTTTCTTTTGTGACTGTTTACTCTTTCAAAGTATTTGACTTGCTCTTGTAAAAGCTGAGAATTACAAGAGTTTTTACGGGTCCAATGTAAAAAGGTTGCATCTTCTGGAGCATTATTATCTTCATTTGAACCATTATATTTAGTTTTTTTTGTAAATTGGCATGTATGGAGTTTTATTTTTATTTTCAGGGTTGCTTTTTTGTTTATCCATTGCATTTGAGTCTTTATTTTTATTTAATTTGTCATTCATTTTAATCTTTTTTACTTTTCTTAATCTTTGTCTACTGACTGCCACTTTAAAGTTGTCATCATTTTCTGATGAGGTGTCAGTGCTGTTCTTTTCATCAGGGCTATTGTCAGGGCTGTTTTCTGTTTGCATATGCTGTGGAGTATTAGATTCATTGATCGATACTTTCTCAATTGATCTTGCTTCTGATTCTGTTTGTTCATGTGAAATCTTAACTTTCTCAATTGTTCTTGCTTCTGACTCTGTTTGTTCATGTGGAATCATATTAAGCATCGGTGTCACTATGTCCTTGTGGGAACTTATGTTTGGAATTGATATTTGATTTATTTGTTGATCACTTTCTACAATAGGTACATTTTCAAGATTTGAATTTTGCCTTGATATTTTTTGTTTAACACATTGATGGTATTTTGTATTTTTAAATCCACAATTTAGGCAATATCTGTTAGAGTAATTTTGGATGAGGTGGTTTCTTCTCTTGCAAGAAAAACACTGTGAGGGTACTCCCTTGAAGGTGATTATCACAGGTGGAGCATCAGTGGAATATGAAGTTGGAATGTCCATTGGCTGTACATTTTTATTTAAAGTGAAGCTGAACAAGGCAATGTTACTTATTATTGGCTTTGTAGCTCTTTTTTCTAGTAGGTATCTAAAATTTGATACTTGTCCATATCTATCAAGAATCTTTTGTATGTCTTGATTGGTAAAGGTAACATGACAGTTTTTAATTTGGCCTTCTAGCCTCATCTGTCTGTTTGTATCAACCTAGCAGACACTTTTGTTGTTGATAACCTGAATATGTTTTTGAAAAATTATTTTTTGTGAAACATTGTGAAATTCCAGGACATGGTATCTATTATTAGGATAATAAAACACTTTGTAAATCATTCCCCACATGTTTTTTTTCTGAGAGAAACTCATAAAAATCATCTATGGGGAATTTCATTATAGAAATATTTAAGTCTGTCATAGATAAAATGAATGATTTTTCATTTGTAAATTTTTGAAATGATTTAAAAATGATTGGGGGAATTGTTAGATTGAACTTATTTACTATATCTTGATATTCTTCAGGTTTTAATGCATTATTAAGTATTTTAGATTCTGAATTTACTTGATTAATGTCATCATCATCAAAATTAAAAGAATCAGTTATATTTTCTTCATTAATTTGTAATAAATTGTCTTCTTTATCTGTATAATTTTTTAAAACATTTACATAGCTACTTTTATTTGTAATCTCAATTCTTTTTGAGACAAGATCTTCAGATAGCCTGGAGCTTTCTAAATTTAAAGATTTTTTCATGGTCTGAATTTCAGTAAAACTAGATTTACTTATCTTTTGGCACTCTGATAAGGATTTAGAACTTTTTTTAGAAACTCCTTCCCTTGAATCCTTATCAGGATTAAAATTTGTAATAGAATTTTCTAGAAATAAATCTTTTGTTGAACTATTTGAAATATTATTTAACATATATTTAGAAAATCCCTTATACTTTCACCAATTTTATAAGAAATTTGCTCTCAATGAGCTTACCATGAATAGAAAAACTTCCTCTATTCAATGGTATATGTTTTGTTATCCAATTCTCAGTAAAACTATTTAAATTTCTTCTTCAGAAATGAACTGATGTAACACTTGACTGACTAAGAAAAGTGCCACTTAGTGAAATTTTACTATGTAATAAAAGATATGTTCTAAGTGTAAGTTTACCATGTTTTCAATTAAAGCCATAAAGTGATTTTGTTTTCTAATGTTATTGGATTAATAGGAAGATGAATTTAGAAACCAAGAACCTTACGAGACGAACAGGAAATTATGTTTCAAATGGTTATTTATTACTGCTAAATTTTAGGAAGTAAACTTCAATGTAATTTTGTAACATGGTCTAAAGTTTAGCAAAGTGTTTTAGAAGGGAGGAAAATTACTATGTCATCTGTAAATGACATATGATGACTTTTAGATTAATAATGGGTATATTTATGCATGGTAATTTAGATTCAATTTGAAAAAGGATAGTGTTAATACATGTAATGAATAATAATAACCTTAAAAAAAACCTTTGAGATATTGAGTTGTGAAAAAAGCAAAAAAATAATGATTCATTATTGACATTGAAATATTAGATTGACTCAGAACCTCTAATAGCTGTTCTACAGGAACAGAAACAAATGCAGCCTCAATGTATAAATTGTATAGCTATATGTGATAATTTTCTTGCATGTCTTCCATCCAATATTTCTATTTTAAGCAACACAAGTGCTTTAAAAGTTGAGCATCATTCCATAGAAAATTGGAAATTTAGATATAAAGGAAAGAATAAAAGGTTGAATTTTGTCATTGATAAGATATTCAAGAAGTGCTTAAAAATAAATGTTTCTGGGGCCCAACCTTTTAATAAATATATATTACAAAAAGGATATCATTCACAGCAAACATTTTTGATTTCTTACAGATTATTAAAGGAACTAATTTCTTAGGGATATGTTCTAAAGTCCAATAAATTAATTTTTGGACCAGTTATAACAATACACTAGAAAGAAAATTAGTTTATTTAATTGAGAGATATTAGCTAGTATGAGTTGAGTCTGCTAACAATTTTTAAAAGTGTAATATCTAACTGTCAAGGAAATTATATTAATAAAAGATAAACGGGCGTTTATTGGGTTTAACAATATTATTTCAATCTTTTTAAAATAAATATATTTTTCTGAGAGCACTGTTTCAAATTTGGTTGTTTTCAGTAGAAGATGAGTGGTATTATTTTGAGAAAAAATTGGATGATGTTCTGTGTTTACCATGATCTCTATATTAATTTGTAAATGATCAGAAACAGTGGCTGAGTGAAGGAATCAATTTATTATAAAATATAGATCTGGAGAATAGAATAGAAGGTTTATTACCAGGAAGTGTATTTTTTAGTATAGAACACAATAGAGATAATTGAAAAAAAACTTTTGCACTCATAATGTTTTTATTAATTAAATGGAAGAATTTTAATGTTAACATCATATAGAAGATATTAAAATCAATCACAATTAGGTGTATTTGTTGTTAATATTTTTTTTATTTATTTTATTTCTGGATGAATTAATACTGACTAATTATATAAATGCAATGTCACCAAGTTAAGAGTGAAAAGAGAATAATATAGTATAATTATACTTTTATGCTGAGCCAAGCACAATATTCTCAAATTTTAAAAGCAGTATGTGTAATCAGTAAGAACATCAAATCCAGCAGCAGTGTATTGGATGTTGCATATTTGCAAAATCCAAATTAGCTTTGATACTATGCAGTATTGAAAAGCAAATTTATACAGCATTTTGTTTCTGTAAATACAAAGATAGGATATAAATGGCTTATCCAATTACTAAGAACATAAATACACTGAGTAGAATTATTAACTCTTACATTTGACTTCTGTAATTAAATAACCCATGTAAAAAGAATGGAAAATGAAATAGAGTTTACAATGTAATAAAGACAATAACTGGAAATATAAAATCTAATTCAAAAAAATGTTATAGTAAAATGAAAAATAATATAAAAACACCACTGTGAATTGAATGAACTAATAATTTTACTAACTCATTTATTCATTTTTTAATTATATGTAAGGTGATTGGTTTAACTGGATTTATCTAAATTTGGTTGTTTTATAATTTTTGGGATGTTCAGTAGTTTAAAACAAGCAAAACTCTCTATGAAATTGTTATCATGTGATGTTCAGTAGTTTACATTGTAGGTAAACTAATTGATTTTTAAATATATGTAAAACAATTCAAGATCGTCTGTTTTTTAATTGGAATGCATTTTATATATTTTACACATGAAATAGTTTTTGTTCAGAACAAATATCAATGTTTTATGCCATTTAAATTTTTTTTCTTCAGTACTTCTTCTATTTGTAGATGAGTTGGTTAAATACAAGAAAAGATAATCATAAATTTGCACTGTGTTTCTTTCTATTTATTTGTTATCTTCTGGATAGTTGTCCTTTTTTATTTGTATTTTTCTTTGTGTGTTCACTTGTGTAATATATATGATTTGTTATTGTGTATATGCAGAAATATTCGAACTTTCTCTAATCTATTGTACTGACTTTGCATCTTCTACAGCATTATTTTCTACAAATTACAATATTTCAATTTTTTTGTGAATGAGAATGAGATTTATGGAGTAAGTTTTTTTTAAATTTTAGATTAATTTTTTGCTCTATCAATTGAATTATTGTCTTTCTTTATTGAATTGTTACTCCTTTTTCCTTCTTTCAAAATTTTTTGTATTCACTATTAATTTAAAACTGTCATCATCCTCTGTTGAGGGGCAATGCTGTTTATGTTATTAGATTGGTATTTTTTTCTGATTCTCATGATGAATTCGTATTATTAGTCAGTACTACATCAGTTATTTTTCTCATTTAATTTGTTCTTATGAAGTCTCATTAAATGTAGATGTTAAGATTTCCCTGTGAGAAATTATGTTCGTTATTTGTCTAAGAGAAAGGGAAAAAAAAACATATTTAGATTGAAGTATAAACTGATGTGACATTGAAACTTGAAGTGAGAATTTATTAATTATTTTAATTGCATTAACTGTATTATTATTAGTTTTATTATTATTAATGTTTTAATGGTTTGTATTTTAAAAAAAGATTTAAATTATTTTTGTGATTGCGTATTTAAATAATTATTGTCGTTATACATGTAATAAAATATATTTTTGATTTTAGAAGTTAAGAAATAATTTTTGACTTATTTTTATAACTATTATTATTGAATTGTTGATTTAAATATACTTTCTATCATCTTATTCCTATCAGCATGTCAATATAAATATGTGTATACATAATTAATATAAATAATTGTATAACACAAAGACTTAAAAAGTAGTTTTATGGATAAATACACTTCTAGTTATTAAAAATAATAATAAGAGTTATCATGTGATAATGCAATGGCATAAGAATAAGAAAATTCACAGAAACACAACTCTCCACATAGTAGCACCACCCATGCAAGCACAAAAAATGATTGGATGCAGAATGGTCTGTTCTTAAATTGCAATATAATGCCTGCTTGTCCAATATCTCAGACTAGTTAAAAGCTTGTGGCTTTCATAATTGAAAAATCTTGAATCTGAGAATGCTGCCCTTACAAATTTTTTTTTATAATTTGATCAATTGTCCCAGTGTTGATAAAGTTTTAATAACAATATAATTAAGTTCAGTAATATTATACATAATTGTAAACAAGATTAATAATATAATAAGTTGTCCATTTTATATTATAATTAAGTAGTGAGAAACTTAATAACTGTGAGGTGACTGTTACTGTTATGTTATGGTGGTATACTAATATGTAAACAGTTTTTCCATAAGTGATTCATACAATATATTTGATTCAGATGGAAATAATTAGTAGTAAAGTCTTCGTTAATAATTACTGAATTTATATCTTTTATTAGATTAGCATCAAGGTTAACTGCCTTATTCAAAAAATGCAAAACTGTACATAAGTTTAGTATAGACACAACTGCAGTTTACACATATAGATGTAAAAAGTCAAAGGATCATTTTGATTATAAGCATACATAGTGATTTTGAAAACTTGGAATAAATTAGAACAAAAATATTTGACCTATTATTTTTTTTATTTAATAAAATATTCCAAGTTTATATATTGAAGCTCTCTCTCTCTCTATATATATATATATATATTATAATGGTCGGATATTTGAGTCTTACCATATCTGCCATACAGGGTACCACCAGGCATTTGGAACCTGGAAAATTTATATAGTAGGCAGATACATAAGTTAAGAAAGAAATATATATATATATATATATATATATATATATATATATATATATATATATATATATATATATATATATATATATATATATATATATATATATATATTATTCTGACCATCAGCCCTTGCCACTAGCTCAGGAAACAGCACAGATTTATAATATATAATTTTATTCAAAATATATCTTCAATATTAAAAAATTAAAAGCCACTGCCAGTAATATCACACAAAAAACATCTATTAATGCACATATATAAACTTTTAAAATTTGAGGAATAAAATTTATTATTTTAGATTGGTTATTAATTTTTAAATATAAATTATTAAGTAAGTCTGCACAGATGGACATTTTATAAAAGTTTTGTTTTATAAAGTTGAGTATAGGTAGGCTGCATAGATTACTCAGTTAAAAACATTTCAAAATAAACAAACAATCAAAATATAAAGTCATTGATGGAATTGCAGAGGGAAATTTACAAGAAACCCAATGGCATTCATCATAAGATGCTGCATTGACACCAATAACTTAAAAGACACTCAAATAAATACATTTTTAGATACTTAACATGAGGTATCATATTGACCAAATATCTATATATTTTAATCAAATATGAAAATAAAAACATAATTAATCATTAACGAATCCATGCAGTCATCTATACCCAAAATTAATTTAATGCATTTAAATAATTTAGTCAATAAATATTTAAAAAAAATGGAAATGATTAAGTCAGCAAACTCAAAAGTATAAAAATTAAACATTAATAATTGATTTGAAAAGTCAGATTAAAGTTCATTTTTAAAAAAAAAAATGTTTAACTTATCAAATCTTGAAAGTTCTTAATTTTTTAAAAAATTTTTCAGTTCATATCTTACAGTAGAAGAGTCTAAATTCCTGGTGTCAATTCCCATGAAGTCAATTATTTGAAAACCGGTCTATTGTTATGGAGGTGGCCTTAGCTGCTTCAATCCTGGTACTATGGGTCTGCAACAGTACCTTTTATAATTCAACAGTCATTCAATTGAAATAAGTGAGAGAGGGTGAGAAGTGTGTCTTATCGCCCTTCTCACAAAATCAAGCTGGTACTGGCATGATCATATCTTTGCAATGTGGACAGAGAAAGGGTGGGTGCACCAGCTCGTTGTCTACTCCACAGTCATTTTACTGGAACCTCTAGTAGATTTCTCCATATTTTTAACTGGTATAATGCAACAATTATTATTAAATGTTCATTTGCTATTTTAAATGGTTTCATTAAATCCTTAAGAAAACAAGAATTCTTAAAAGAACTGTGTAATGGATGTCTTCTTAGAAAATATCAGCAATAGTCTAGTCTATAAATTAATCTCTAAGTAGGTAGATGATTGAAGAATTCTGGAGTCAAATTAGTGAACTGCTTGAATGCCAAAAGAAGAATGAATCCCACAGCACTGATTAAAACTTATCAATCTCACTCATCCAGAACAAATTCAGATATTCCACCTGAGAAGTATGAATGAGCCAATCCTTTCAATTTACCTTACTATTTAGATTATAACATTTCTTACGATTGTTCTGATTAAATTCTACATTTCAGGGTTTGATATAATGATTGTTTTCCATTTTTAAAAACCCAGACCTCTTCATTACAGATATCAATTCAAAAGAATTTCTATTTTATAAAAAATACTGTCAGGTGAACACCTTCCTGGCTCAATTTAACTTTATATCAATTTTAAAATGATGAAACTGTAAAATTGATTATTTGTACACATGGATGAATAAACAAAACAATAACATTAAACCCACAGGATACTTTTAAGAGGTTTTTAAGCAATAATAGCATTAATAGCTTTCTATTAATATTAAAGATAAATTTAAAAAATAAAGTATTTCCAAGCATATAAAGAAAAATATAAAGTTGTAAGAATACGTGAGTTCTGATTGTAGGAAAATTATTGATTGCCTATGATATAGAAAAGAATTTGTTGTCAACCTTTTTCTTGAAAAAAATTTTTTTTAATTATTATTGGCCAAGTGAATTAATGTTTTACAACTTATGATTGGTCAAATAACAAACTCAGCCATAATAATATATTAATCTTTTAATATATTTATTTTAGTTTGATTTGTAAAAAATATATTAATTTGTCAGATTATGAAAGTGAACAAATTTTTTTTCAAAAATAAATTTCTATTGATAATTATAAAAATATTTTATAATGGAGAACCTCACAAAAATGTTAAAATGTTGAGTTTGTCATTGATTTTATTCTCAATATACATTCCTGTAAAAGTAAAGAATTTTTTTTACTAAAATCATACTATTTTCCTAAAATAATTCATATTTTCAGCATATTTTACCAAAATACATTATAATATGTAAATAAATGCCAGAAAAATACTCTAAATTGTTCATTTTTTAAAAAATAAAATCAAGATCTTGGGGTGGTGAAAATTGTTGACAAGTGTGAAAATTGTTGCTAGCTTTGTTTTCAATTTACATTGATGTAAAAATTTACAATTATTTACTAAATCTCAATATTTTTAAAATAACTATATTTTGAGTATATTTTATCAAAATAATTCATTTTTAAAAATAAAATAAAGATCTTGGGGTGATGAAAATTGTTAACAGGTGTTAAAATTGTTGCTAGCTTTGTTTTCAATTTACATTCAGTAAAAATAGACAATTATTTACTAAAATTCTCACTATTTTTAAAATAACTATATTTTTAATATATTTTATCAAAATAATTCCTAATATATATGAAACATAATAAAAAATTATTCAAAAACATTAATTTTTCATTTTCAAACTCAAAACAGAAGTTGGAGTGGTGAAAACTATTGACAGGTGGTCTTCTTTGTTCTATATGAGCAACAACCAATCAGAATCCAAGAAAGCCTCCTTCTTCCATTTTTGAATATCAATTTTATTGATTGTTCAGTAATAAAATAATTCTAGAGAGGGCAGCATCTTATGTGCATTTCAACATTTACACTTTAACAGAAATACACAATAAAAAAAATAAAACAATAATAATAACAATGATAATAATTAAAATGTAAAAAAAAAACAAAAAAAAAAACAATTATAAGCAAATACAAGCTACATATATAAAATTATATGTACATATATGTTCATAATTATATATTTAGTTGTTTTTTAACATTCATCACAAATTGATCGCAAAAAATATCAATATTATTAAAAGTTAGATTATATACCATTTGCAATCTATTACTAACTGATTTTCAAAGAAAGTATTTTTACATATACTAATCTTGAATGTTTGCATTTCTCTTAATAAACGACAAGGTACTTTCAATTCTATTTTTGATATACAGTTACTGACATCAATTTTCCCATCAATCAACTTTTTCAGTAATATTATATCTTTCAACATTCTCCTTTCTCTCAATACTGTTTTAACAGTTTGACATTCACCCATTATTAATTTCTTAAATTTTTTTTCAATATTATATATTTTAGACTGAATATTAATCAGATTGAAGTTCCATATACAATAATTATATTCTAAAATTGTAACAACAAGAGAAAAAAATAAACTATATTTTATGGAAATAGATAAATATCTCCATATCTCAAAATACAGCCCACCTTTCTGCATGCTTTATTAATAATACATTTAATATTGTATTAAAAGTAAAATTGCTACAGAATATAATTCCTAAATCAGATACAGTCTCTTTATATTTAATAACACCATTCTCAATTTTATATTGATAAACAGATTTTTCAGTTTTATTAGTATAGGAAACAATGCATGTTTTATTAATGTTAATCTCCATATTGTTATACCTACACCATATAATAAAACTATCTATATCCTTTTGAACTTCAATATGATCAGTATAAGTAATAATTCTTTTAAATAACTTACAATCATCATCATAAGTAAGTATCATACTATTTTTATGCTATGATCAATATCACACATATAAACATTAAAATCAATGGTGCTAATATTCTACTCTGAGGAACATCTATCATATTATCAAAAAAAAAAGAGAATTAGTTTTATTCATATGTACATAATATTTACAACCCCTCAAATAATTGGAAAACCACTCAACTAAATGCAGACTAACACCCAACATTTTAAGTTTATACAAAATTAGAATATATGAAACTTTGTCAAATGCCTGAGTCATATCAAAATATACAACATCTAATTGCTTCTGATCAGATAAGGCATGAGCAATATGATCAGATATCACCATTAAATTAGTTTCAGCAGATCTACCAGGTAAAAAACCTTGCAGATAACTAGATAATACCATAATCATATCTACAATAATATTACTATAAATACACCTTTCATAAAACCTATCAAAATATGACAAATGAAATAGGTCTATAATTACCAGAATAAGATTTATCCCCTTTTTTAAAAATTGGTATAATCTTAGCTATCTAAAATATATCAGGAATAATAGTTTTCTCAATTGATAAATTAATGATTTAATGCAATGGTGCTACCAAACATTCAGCACAACCCTTGATAACAAAATTAGAAATATTATCATATCCCATAGAAGATTTCAATTTAAGTTTAGAAATTGCAGTAAACACTTCAGGAATTGCAATTTTATTAACATCTATATTCCAAAAACCCTCTTTATTAAATTTAATATCAACCATATTATCATTATTTGAAGTATCTAAATACATGTTAGTAAAATGATTGATTAGATCATCCATGGAAAGCCTAATTACATTATATCTACAACTTTTACTTCCAACAATATTAAGATCTTATATATAATTCCAATACATTTGTGGAGTATTTCTAATATTTTCTTCAACTCTATTTAAATTATTATTATAATCTCTTTTCATAAGAGTTTTAGTATGAGCATGCAAACCACTAAATTTCTTATACAATTCTTTATCATTAGTTAGTTTATATAACCTATGATATTTATGCTTTCTATTTAAGCCCTTACACAATTCCCTAGAAAAGCATTTATGATATTTGTTATTAGTATTTATATAATGCCTAACAGGAATATATTGATCTAGACAATTTTGAACTATACCAACAAAATTATTTGCCGCTATATTTGGATCATTTTCCATCAAAATTACATTCCAATCAATGTCCTCAAAAGCTTTATAAAGGCCATAATAGTCACCATGTTTGTAATCTCTCTTACTATTTACCATAGGCTTTATGTGTTCATGAGAACCATCTATTACAAAATCCAAAGGTTGATGATAAGGATCAGGGGGCAAAAAAGCTTGATCAGCCATTTTGCAACTCAAATCACTCTTAGTGCTAAACAATAAATCCAACATACCACCCCTAAAATTAATGGTGCTGATATAGTATGCACTCAGTGGCCATTTTGAATTTCAAAACAGCCAAAAACACTGCTGGCACATGCAAGCGATAAATGTCATCGACTAGAAACATTCTTTTTTTTAAAAAAATAAATCGCCGGAGGCACTATAATTAAATAGGTGTTAGGAAGGAACTACACTTAAAAAAATTGCTGGAAACAGTCACATTAAATAGCCTAAGGTGATATTATCAAAAAAAGTGCAGGAAAAGAAAAAGAGGTGAAAATTAAAAAATTATTTAAAATAAACCAAAAATGCTAATTTATATATATAGTCATAATCAAACATTGCAATAATTACAAAAACCCGTTAAAACAGCGATGACTAGAAAATTAATAAATGCTATTTTAAAAATATCAGTCCGGTCTATCAACACTATATACTAAATCAGTATTATAATTTTCAAAAACAATATTTAGTCATAATCAAACATTGCAATAATAAAACCGTCACATTAAATAGCCTAAGGTGATACTATCAAAAAAAAGTGCGGGAAAAGAAAAAGAGGTGAAAATTAAAAAATACTTTAAAATAAACCAAAACCGCTAATTTATATATATAGTCATAATCAAAGATTGCAATATTTACAAAAACCCTTTTAAAACATAGCGATCACTAGAAAAATAATAAATGCTATTTTAAAAATATCAGTCTGGTCTATCAATGTTATATACTAAATCAGTATCATAATTAAAAAAAAAACAATATTTAAGAAGTACTTTAAAATAAACCAATAACGCTAATATATATAGTGATGATAATCAAATTAATGTGTGTTAAGGCATTTTTTTTAAAAAAGGCATAAAACCTAAATATATATACATAGTGACAATTAGAAAAAATGATAAATGCTTCTATCAAAAGATTACTCCGGTCTTTCAACGCTATATACTAAATCAGTATTATAATTTTAAAAGACAATATTTAGTCATAATCAAACATTGCAATAGTAAAAACCATCACATTAAATAGCCTAAGGTGATACTATCAAAAAAAATGCAGGAAAAGAAAAAGAGGTGAAAAAATACTTTAAAATAAACCAAAAATGCTAATTTATATATATAGTCATAATCAAACATTGCAATATTAACAAAAACCTGTTAAAATGTAGCGATCATTAGAAAAATAATAAATGCTATTTTAAAAATATCAGTCTGGTCTATCAACGCTATATACTAAATCAGTATTATAATTTTAAAAAACAATATTTAAGAAGTACTTTAAAATAAACCAAAAATGCTAATATATATAGTGATGATAATCAAATTAATGTGTGTTAAGGCATTTTTTTAAAAAAGGCATAAAACCTAAATATATATACATAGCGATAATTAGAAAAAATGATAAATGCTTCTATCAAAAGATTACTCTGGTCTTTCAACAGTATATACTAAATCTCAAAAACCAGTATTATAATTTTAAAAAATGATATTTAAAAAGTATATTGCTAAATGTGAAATGGCGGGAACATCACTTTCAACACTATTTCGTGGAGCATTTTTAAAAATATATTTTACATTTGGCTTTGGGATTATCCCTCCAACTAAGAGTTGTAATAATAAATCACAAATCTGAATAATAGACATATTAATGCATATTACAGTTAGCATTTATTTAAGTAATTTTTTACTAATATTTTAAGAATTAAAAAAAAAAATTACCAACTTTCTAAAAAGGATGGATGGTCATCTGCTCAGGCTAAATTTGGTTCTTCCTAGATCTCTTCATTACTGCAACACCACAAGCCATCAACAAATTATACTTTTAAGATTTAGGTTTATTATTTTAAAGAAGACACCAGTAAAATTAATTTATTCAGGAAATATCGCAGCTTGATATGGTCTCTTTCAAATTTATTTTTAAAACTGTCTACTTGGGTCTCACACAAATTAAAGCAGGTATGTATGACGTAAGATAATTTCCAAGAATTATAGTTCAGGTTGGGCCTTTGTCTTACTATGATAAAAGAAAGTGTTAAGTTAAACTTTCAAATTTAAAAAAACTACAACTGTAAAACAGCTAATGGACTTTTATGCCTCAAGCCTAACTAGTCATCAAATGCAAAAGAGGGTGAAAATTTATTATAAAAAAAATTATAATAAATTAATGATTTAAAAATTTAATCACACTGTAACATATTATACATCACAACTTGTACTCATATATATATATATATATATGCCGATACATGTATTACTTTTAAGATTTTAGTTTTAACACTTTAAAGACGCAAATAAAATTATTTGGTAATTTATTATAAAAATAAATTAATGATTTAAAAATATAATCACACTGTAACATATTACAAGGCACAACTTCTACTCATATATATTTATTCCGAAATTATTGCGAAAACAAAAAAGAGACCTGCTTTACGTGTATGTGCGCACATCTAATATATAAATAAATATATTTATATATTAGATTTGTGCACATATTATACATCAAAATACATTATTATAAGATTATATACATAACGATGTTAGGCTTGAAGCATAAAAGTCCATTAGCTGTTTTACAGCTGTTGTTTTTTTAAATTTGAAAGTTTAACTTAACACTTTCTTTTATCTTAGTAAGACAAAGGCCTAACCTGAACCATAATTCTTGGAAATTATCTTACATCATAGATACCTGAGTTAATTTGTGTGAGACCCAATTAGACATATTTAAAAATAAAATTGAAAGAGATCATATCACGCTGCTATATTTCCTGAATAAATAATAAACCTAAATCTTAAAAGTATAATTTGTTGGTGGCTTGTGCTGTTGCAGTAATGAAGAGATCTAGGAAGAACCAAATTTAGCCTGAGCAGATGACCATTCATCCTTTTTAAAAAGTTGGTATTTTTTTTTAAATTCTTAAAATATTAGTAAAAAATTACTTAAATAAATGCTAACTGTAATATGCATTAATATGTCTATTATTCAGATTTGTGATTTATTACTACAACTCTTAGTTGGAGGGATAATCCCAAAGCCAAATGTAAAATGTATTTTTAAAAATGCTCCATGAAATAGTGTTGAAGTGATATTCCCAGCATTTCACATTTAGCAATATTCTTTGTAAATATCATTTTTTAAAATTATAATACTGGTTTTTGACATTTAGTATATACTGTTGAAAGACTAGAGTAATCTTTTGATAGAAGCATTTATCATTTTTTCTAATTATCGCTATGTATATATATTTAGGTTTTATGCCTTTTTAAAAAAAAAAAGCCTTAACACACATTAATTTGATTATCATCACTATATATATTCGTGTTTTTGGTTTATTTTAAAGTACTTCTTAAATATTGTTTTTTAAAATTAAAATTCTGATTTAATATATAGCGTTGATAGACCGGACTGATATTTTTAAAATAGCAATTATTATTTTTCTAATGATCGTTACATTTTAACGGGTTTTTGTTAATATTGCAATGTTTGATTATGACTATATATATATAAATTAGCA
Organism: Epiperipatus broadwayi; assembly: GCA_028023455.1. Taxonomy (NCBI): domain Eukaryota; kingdom Metazoa; phylum Onychophora; class Udeonychophora; order Euonychophora; family Peripatidae; genus Epiperipatus; species Epiperipatus broadwayi. The sequence continues at coordinate 132,205 of JAQFVV010000951.1, read as the reverse complement.
TTTTTGGTTTATTTTAAAGTATTTTTTCACCTCTTTTTCTTTTCCCGCACTTTTTTTTCCATAGTATAACCATTGGCTATTCAATGTGACATTACAACTCAATGTTTGATTTATAGCATTATAGTTTTTAAATATTGTTTTTTAAAATTATAATACTGATTTAGTATATAGCATTGATAGACTAGACTGATATTTTTAAAATAGCATTTATTATTTTTCTAATGATCACTATATTTTAACGGGTTTTTGTTAATATTGCAATGTTTGATTATGACTATATATATATAAATTAGCATTTTTGGTTTATTTTAAAGTATTTTTTCACCTCTTTTTCTTTTCCCACATTTTTTTTTGATAGTATCACCTTAGGCTATTTAATGTGACGGTTTTTACTATTGCAATGTTAGATTATGACTAAATATTGTTTTTTAAAATTATAATACTGATTTAGTATATAGAGTTGAAAGACAAGAGTAATCTTTTGATAGAAGCATTTATCATTTTTTTTAATTATCACTATGTATATATATTTAGGTTTTATGCCTTTTTTAAAAAAAAAAAAAGCCTTAACACACGTTAATTTGATTATCATCACTATATATATTAGTGTTTTTAGTTTATTTTAAAGTACTTCTTAAATATTGTTTTTTTTTTTAAATTATAATATTGATTTAGTATATAGCGTTGATAGACCGGACTGATATTTTTAAAATAGCATTTATTATTTTTCTAGTGATCACAGTTTTAACCGGTTTTTGTAAATATTGCAATGTTTGAGTATGACTATATATATATATATATAAATTAGCGTTTTTGGTTTATTTAAAAGTATTTTTTAATTTTCATCTCTTTTTCTTTTCCCACACTTTTTTTGATAGTATCACCTTAGGCTATTTAATGTGATGGTTTTACTATTGCAATGTTTGATTATGACTAAATATTGTTTTTTAAAATTATAATACTGATTTAGTATATAGCGTTGATAGACCGGACTGATATTTTTAAAATAGCATTTATTATTTTTCTAGTGATCACTATGTTTTAACGGGTTTTTGTAAATATTGCAATGTTTGATTATGACTATATATATAAATTAGCATTTTTGGTTTACTTTAAAGTATTTTTTAATTTTCATCTCTTTTTCTTTCCCCCCTGCACTTTTTTTCATAGTATCACCTTAGGCTATTTAATGTGACTGTTTTTACTATTGCAATGTTTGATTATGACTAAATATTGTTTTTTAAAATTATAATACTGATTTAGTATATCGCGTTGATAGGCTGGACTGATATTTTTAAAATAGCATTTATTATTTTTCTAATGATCACTATGTTTTAACGGGTTTTTGTAAATATTGCAATGTTTGATTATGACTATATATATATATATAAATTAGCGTTTTTGGTTTATTTTAAAGTATTTTTTAAGTTTCACCTTTTTTTCTCCTCCCCTTCCACTTTTTTTTTGATAGTATCACCTTAGGCTATTTATTGTGACTGTTTCCCACAATTTTTTTTAAGTGTAGTCCCTTCCCAACACCTATTTAATTATAGTGCCTCAGGCGATTTATTTTTTTAAAAAAATGAGTGTTTCTAGTCAATGACATTTATCGCTTGCATGTGCCAGCAGTGTTTCTGGCTGTTTTCAAATTCAAAATGGCCACCAAGCGCATACTATATCAGCACCAAATTAATAATAGTATTAAGTTGAATATTAAACTAACCAACTCAACAAAAATTTTTAATCTGTAAAGCTTACTATTATCAACATTCTTATTACTATGTCTTGACTAATCAGCTTCATTAAAATCCCCAACTATAATAATATCATATTTATATTTCACCAATATATCCTCAACCTTAAGTAAATATGCATCTAAATCATTCATTGACAAAGTAGGTCGAAGGTATATAGTACCTAACAATATTTTATTTTTATTTTTTAAACTATCTTCAATCCAACAAGATTCAATATTATTATCATTAATAATTATCTGTCTATGATTTATGTCTTTTTTAAAAGCAATCAAAGTACCACCACCTCTAGTCTCATTATTATAATTTCTATCACATCTATACACACAAAACCTATCATCAAATATACTAATATTATCAATTTCTTGTTTTAACCAAGTCTCTGTTAAATAGATAATATCATATTCTTTTAATAACAATTCAAATTTAAAATCAATTGTCTTAGTTCTAAGGCTATGAACGTTTTGATAATAACAATTCATGAATTGCTATTTATTACACAGATTATTTTGCAAATTTATATCTTGCACTATAGTTCTAATTTCATCAACATTATTAGTCAATATAATATCTTCTGGCTTTTCTTCAATAAACTTATTAATATTTAATATAATATTATCCCATGTACTATCAACATTAAAATTTTTTAAATATTTTAAATCCCCATAGAAGGGCAATATGACCGCTGACAAAGGACAAACATTACTGACCAAAATTTTATCAGATTCAGATTCTTCTATAGATAAATAAAATGAAGAATATTTTTTACACTTTGTATTCAGTTTATAACACACACTATTTATATCTAAAACATTTTTCAAATGAGCAGTCACATCTTCAACAGAGGTATCATTATCCATTTTAGTTAGAAAAAAAATTTTAAATTTCTTTCTTGTCTTAACAACTTTTAAAACATGATTAACCTGATTTCCTATAATAAGAGAATCACTTGCATTTTTAATATTTTTAGACTTATTTTTCCCATAAAACACAGTTTTAAAACCATCCTTTTCATTATCTGCACAATCTTTCACACAAAAGGCATATGATTTTTTAGATGTGTTATCTTGATTAAAAATCCCAGACAATTCATTTGACATTACATTTGTTTTCATATCTGACTGACCCACCTTCACTTTAACTGCTTTATTCTCCTGTTCATTAATTTTAAAACTTGATCTATCAGTGACACTAAAAACTACCTCCTTTTTTGATTTATCAACTCCTTCACTTCTATTTATATTAGAGAGAAATTTAAATCAGAAACAATAAGTTCAGAAGCTTGCTTTTCTTTTTGCTTGAAAACAAGTTGACTGTTTTTTATTAAAAACAACAGAATAAATGTCTGTGCTTCCATAATCATTATTTTTATTTATATCCAAATTATTAACAGATACATTTAATAACATATTCTTTATCATAATATTTTCTTCTTTCAATAATTTAATTTCACTTTGTAAATTTGTAACAATATTTAAAATTCTATTCAATAAAAACGTAGATTTTTTACAAGATAAACAATTATTATCCATTTTAGGTAGATTTTTTCTCCTTTATCAAAATCATGATTAGATATAGCATTAATTTCTATTAATTTAAAAATGTCATTATCTTCATTTCCTAATAAATTTGGACCAAAAGTATCAAAGTCTTGCGAATCATTTATATCTGATACAATAACCTCCATTTTGTTTTTATTGACTTACATTACGTTATTACTACTTGAATTATGATTACATTTATCACAAATATAAGACCCAGTTTCTATTTCATTTATATGCAATATTATTTCATTAGAATTCAAACATGTTTTATGAAACTTATTATTGCATTTAATACATTTAATTCTTGGTTGTTTCCAAATATATGATCACTGCAAAGAGCACACGGTGTACCTCCCATAGCACAGCAGAATAATAATAATAATAATAATAATAATAATAATAATAATAATAATAATAATAATAATAATAATAATAATAATAATAATAATAATAACAACAACAACAACAACAACAACAACAACAACAACAACAACAACAGTACTTTAGTGATTTTACCATTCCAGTGAAGTTCACAGCTGTCTGTGAATATACTTTCTAAGTGAGTTTATATACGCACTGCTTACTATTTTCCCGAGTCTTATTTAACTCTTAAGTTTAATGTTTAACTTTGCTATTATTTTTGGCTGTTATTAATTTCATAAAATATTTAAATACAGCAATGTTTCAGTATAATAACTGCACATATACTATTTGTACTCATCCTGACAAAAAATTAATTTTACGACCCTGTAATCACAGTTTAAATGAATTGCTTACTGAATCGTGAATTCATACACCTGCAAAAAATGTCAACATTAATATGAAAGTAGGCAGTGATCGAATAAGAAAAAATACCTTTTCACTAAGGTCAAGGTATGCTAGGATTTTATTACTAGTTATATAGGAAGACATAGCTATACCTAGCACACTGTGGCCATCAATAAAGAAATCATCTTACGGTGTAAAAAATATGCTAGTGGGAAACTCATCCACTGCATTTAACTACTTTATAAAAATAGAAAAAAAAACAGCTTAGTGAGCAAGCTAAACTATGATTGCACTAGCTTGGTGGGAATTATTTGTCTTTCCACGTGTACAAAGGTCTAACACCAATTTGTAGAAGTAAAAATTTTACATGTACACTCTTCTCGGAAAATAGTTTAGTAAAACATTAACTAACAACTTTTTCAAGACTTAATTAGCTTATATCTTCAACTTTACAATAATAATAATAATAATAATAATATGAAATGTGTATTAATTTTTAAATCCATCTTTCTATACTTTATCACTTAATGATATTTTATTGCAACATTCATTCAATCCTTATAAAACATATCAATAAATCTAAGTATTTAATACTACCTGTTCTGATTCAAATCATTTCATTAACCAATATCTCTCATTCGCTAATAAAACAAGGATACAAAAATGTAAAGCAACAAATTGCCATTGGAAATAAAGCACATACAAAATTATTTCATATTAACTTATCAACTAAAAAAATAAATAAAAGAAATGCATAACATAGACTTATTTTAAACTGATATATATATATAAGATTAATTTGTTTTTTTTTTTAGATTAAATATTAGAAACAACACGTAATAAAATTATACTCATAGTCTTCCCGGATCATCCTTTCCATCTTGCTATTTCACTGCAGACTATTACATTAAATTTTTGGTTTGTGTTATCTTATTTGATTTTGGTCTGTGGGCATACATATCACATGGTATAATTCTTTGAGAAATTATGGTTCATTTCATTGAAGTTCTCCTTAAAACTTGTCACTTCTGTTTCGAGTTTTAAGACAAAATCCGTACCTTTTAATTGCAAATTATTTTTCTGAGGCCTTTATTGAAGGAATCACTTTCCTATATGATCAATCCTTATAATGGAATGTAATAATTTTTCATTTTGTAATTATAATCTTTAATCCATTTGGGTTCTTGGCATTAATTGCATTTTCATCATTGAAGATAAACAGTTTTAAGTTTTGACAGTATAATGACTTAATTCAGCTTCACTGTAGAAAGTATATTTACTAATGTTTTTATTCTTCATATGGGATTTTAGCATTCAGTTCGACCTTATTTTAAGCAATCAGAATTATTTTCTCTTTAAATTTTGCATAGTACAAAAGGCTATTTCTTTTAAATTTAATAAAATTAAATTTGCAATAATCATTCATAGAATACAGTGCTTCATGTATTTTTCCTGAACAAAATTCTTCTGAAGTTTAAGCTTCTTTACTTGCTAATCACTGATGAATTGAGTAAGTTTGGATAAAAAATCATGATGTTGGTCAACTTTGGAGAAGAAACGATGTGCCTAATATAAAAATCTACTCACAACTCATTTTGTAACAATTATTATAAAATTTGATGAAGTTTCTCATTCAGGAACAAAACAAAAAAAATAATATCAAACAACAATTTTTATATTGAAAAATTGCTTACTGAACCCAACAATGTTTCTCTGGATCACTGATGATGACTCCCTCCGATTATGACTAACTAACTAAAAAGCAAATTAACCTTTTATTTTCTCTGGATCCCTTCCTGAATGATTAACCTGTCAATCCATTTATGTCTAAAGTTTAATTGGTTGATTACTTATTATTTTTCAAAAATTATACATTCAGACATCACACATAACACATGGTTTTCTTTAGTATTTTTCCACTCATGAAAATTCTCCTGAAAGAATCCCCCATTTTTTAATAAGAAAAAAGCATAGCAACCCAACTTCTAACCCACAATCTTGACTGAAAATTGGCCGCTATGAATAAATTATTGAAACAAATTAATTATTTTTAAAGGAGCTTTCCAACGAGATAACACATAATAATAATAATTAATAATTAACCCTATAATTAAAATTCATAATTAAATCTATACATACATGCATCAGCACACATACAATTCTAGTTAAACCTATTGCTCAATACTTTTATTAATTCTAGATTTTTTTCTATGATAATTTCATCTTATTAATTATTGTATTTTAACTTATTATTGTAAAATTAAGCTTGTCTATTTTCATTCCCCCAAGTAGTTTCACAATCTCACACTCCCTCCTTTCCAAACTCCAAACCATTATAATAATTTATAACATCAACAACCCATAAACATTTTCAAGTATGTCTTGGGTTTTGAAGATACCCTATGAATCGATACTAAATAAAATAACATTTTGCTTATAAATTTTAAAATTAAATGTTTAGTTTGCATACTAAAAAAAAATACACAATCCATAAAAATATGACTTGGATTCAAATTTAGTATTGGCTAGAAAGTCTGTCTATTGAGAAAAAAATATAGCTCATGAGAAAATTTTTACTAAATACTGTCATACATAACTAAGTCTAAAATGTAATGGAACTTTAAAGAAACTCAAGGACTACAATATATATTGTTACTGACCGCTCTATTTATCAACCGGTCCTAAAAGAGATCGAGAGCTCCAAAACAAACATGACATAGCGTAAAGCATTATTTATTTTCTTATATCGATAGTTGTTGACTATCAACACAAAGGGGCACCAGATACAATGATTTAATTACAATTTAACTTCTCGCATCACCTTACGTCACATCAAAACGATTTCGAAGTCTAATCCCGCCCACAAGCTCAAACTCCCAGCATGGACCAATAGGGTCACTCAGGGTCGCGATGTAATTGTTTCTAAATTACTCTTCTGGTAAAAGACGCTATATTAACTAATGGATAAGATGCTTGATTGCCTAATAGATCGATCCAAGCATTGGACCTGGTCATTGGTTATTTGCAACCAATACGGTCATTCGTTTATACCTCAAAAACAATTAGAAGCTTATAAGATCATCCCCCCTATATCATACCGTCCGGTAGAATTATTTACTCCAGCTTTATTTATAATTTATTGACATTTATTTATATTTTTATAATAGGCCCTCCCAACTCTTAAATCTATCTTAATTACGGAATAAATAAATAAATAAATAAGCATCGTGACTTACGGCACGATGTTTGTAAATGACATTTTTAAAAAGAAACAAAGGTTAAGAAAGATAAATCTAAAGTAATATAATTAATTATATGAATAAATGCTAACTTTATTAATAATCAAAACAAAAAAATAAAATAAAGATTTAATTATAGGAAATGATTTGAGAAATGCTCGACTTGTTTAAATACTGAACAAATTTATTGAATATAAAAAAAGCAATATTGATTAAAAGTTTTATTTACACGCACACACACGCATTCACGCACTCGCACAGAAAAGAACATATTATACATAAAAATATGGATGATAAAATATAAATTTCCTCTTATATTGTGAGAGTAAGTATTATGGCTTATAAGATAATAATTAGGGTCAAAGTTCATATTTGAAAAGTCCTGAGATTTAAATTTGAGGAATTGCATAGTGTTTGATTTTACGAAGATTGAGATTACAATAATAAGTTACAATAATAAGTTTTAAATATAATGAATTACAGAACATTTTATAGTTTAATTTACGAAAATCAAAGTTAGTTAATTATGAGATTGCCTTTTAAAAGTTTACGTATGGAATGAATGAAAGCATAAAAAATAAAGTGTTTACCTAGGATTTTGGCTTATTCTTCCGCTGCTTCTAATTAAGTGGAGGTTTGAACATGGGAGATGATGTTTTCCATAAGGAGGTTGTTCATTTCTTTTAAAGTTGAGCGTAATAAATCAGGATGATTCATGTCTTCCACGGAACATTATTGAACTGGTTGGAGCACTAATTTTAGATGGTAATATTATTAAGTATTCATAGCGACGGAGATGTTCTGGTGGTGGAGCGTCGATCAATCACTGAAGGGTTTCCTAGCCCCTCATGACAGTCGACGCTCTAAATATTAATTTCATAACGATCATCTTGAAAACGGATAGCACAAACGAAGTAATTCGAATTAAATTGAATTTTGAGAAAGTTGAACAAAATTTTGATAATTTGACTTAGCTTCTCTTAACATAACATTTTATATTTTATATCTCTGTCTTTTTTTTTACCATTTTTTGCTTGATATTTATATGGGTTGGATCTTATCTGAGGATCCAATCTACACCCAGAGTTCAATATTCTCTGAGTTGTCATTGGGGTCCGTGTCCTACTCAATCCATGTGCTTAAGGCAATCTTATGTTTAGACAATCTCATATTGCAATCTCAGTTAACAAACTTATATTCATTCACACCTTGAATGCATACGTGTGTGCATGTCTTACGAGAACAATGTAATTTACATTAGCTAAAAGTCGAGCATTTAATCTTTCTCAAAATCATTTCTATAAGCTTTTATTTTTACTACAATTATAATTTTAAAATATCCCTTTTTAGTTTAAACGAAATAACAAAAAAAACAAACTTGACAAATAATGATTATAATAAATTAATTCCCCAAAAAAATAAAAACTTTTTTAATTTTATTTCAATCAATCTGACAGGTACTCCTGAATATCTGCGATCTGCTTTAGACACGGCTGTTTCTCGTTCATTTTTGAACAAGATCACTTTTTTAAAAAGTTTTGTACCTGTCATTTATTTCGTCATTAATATATACTTAACTTTCCTAGGTTCAAACCCTATGTAACGTTATTCCGTTACATATCTCCCCGCCTGGTGTAGAGTAAAATCCGAGGATTGCGGATTTTAGCTCTGAGAAGGAGCCAAGTTATTCGGCCCTTTTCAGTGCCCTCGCATTAAATGTTCCCTTTCTAGTTACCCCCGCGGCATATACAAGCATAAATTATTTATTGATATTTATAATGGCATATTATTTTTCATTTTAGAGAATATTATTTTAGTAAATTATGCTAAAGCCTTAGATTATTTAATTAGACATATTAATATTTTATTTTACAAGTGTTTCTTAGAAGGTATGGAAAGAAAACTATCCCTATTTTTTATCATAAGTTGTAAGAAAATAAAATAGAGTATTTTACATTGCTTGAGTGTGTGTGTGTTTACATATACTGACTTTGTCTTGGTCTATATCCCCGCGATCCGTCCAAAAAAATAAAGTGTTAGGTTTGGCATTGTAATTTTTTCACAATAAAATTATTTATTTTCTTTCTATCTCTCTCTCTTTGCTCCGCTCCGTGTAAGCCGATTATCCTATAGTTCGACTTCCCCTCACATAAAGAAAACGAAGTGGCAGGTCATGTGCTGGCAATATTGATTTTGTCCGGCTCCGGCTTAGAGGGCTCAGAGAACAGGTTCCGTGCGCTCTCCATGTGGTCCATCGGACTCTCGTTTTCACCTGCCCTGAAGATTTCAATTTTTATTTGCCTTTCGGCCCACGACTGGCTCGGTTCCCGCACATTTATTCTCCGATCGAATTTCCTTTCCAATTCCTCCAGACGTTCGCCATAATCTCTCTCGGTATGTTCTGTTGTGGCTCGACTCCTTCTATCTTTCTATCTATCACGTCCACCTTTCGTCTTACGTCCTCCAATTCCGCCTTTGCTTCTTCTATCTCGGCTTTTGCTGTGCCGATCTCTACCTTTATTGCGGTGATTTCAGTCTTTATTTCGTCGGTCTTTATTTCCTCTTTGCTCTCCTCCTCCTCTGACTCTCCTGTGTCTCCCTTCATTATTTTTCGTATCTCCCTAATGAGTTCCTCTCTATCCTCCTTTCTCTCTCTCCTTCTTTCTTCCCTATCTTCCCTCATCTCTATCATCATTTGGCTCATCATTCTTATGAGTATTTTTATGTCTGATTCGGTCTCTTCTTTAACCTCTCTCTTCTTGAATGTTATAGGGCTTTCCCCTGTCTCCTCCCACCCAGTCTCGTTATTGTTGTCCTTTTGATAAACGATAACTTTTTGTTGATGCTTACAGGAACGTGATTATTTTATTTTTTTGATTTATTTTTGATACAAGTGATTAATCGACGTCCGCGCCTCTATCTCCCGCTATGTTTTTTTTTTTATTTATTTTATTTCGCTCCGGCTCCAAATGTTTTATTAAAAGATTTGCGATATTGTGAATCGCTGTATTTTGTTCCGTTTATTATTTTCCTTTTCTCCCTTTGTATTCGTCCAAAGTTTTTGTTTACATGAAAAAAGTTTTGCGTCTTTTACGAGGTTCGGCCGCTTTTGGCTAATATCTTGATTTGCTTCTCTAAAACATTATTTGTATTAGCTTCACGTTTGGAAGCGTCATTTGTATTAGCCTCACGTTGGAAGCACCAATTGTTACCGACCGCCCTATTTAATCAACCGGTCCTAAAAGAGATCGAGAGCTCCGAAACAAACATGACATAGCGTAAAGCTTTATTTATTTTCTTATATCGATAGTTGTTGACTATCAACACAAAGGGGCGCCAGATACGATGATTTAATTACAATTTAACTTCTCGCATCACCTTACGTCATATCAAAACGATTTCGAAGTCTAATCCCACCCACAAGCTCAAACTCCCAGCATGGACCAATAGGGTCACTCAGAGTCGCGATGTAATTGTTTCTAAATTACTCTTCTGGTAAAAGACGCTATATTAACTAATGGATAAGACGCTTGATTGCCTAATAGATCGATCCAAGCATTGGACCTGGTCATTGGTTATTTGCAACCAATACGGTCATTCGTTTATACCTCAAAAACAATTAGAAGCTTATAAGATCATCCCCCCTATATCATACCGTCCGGTAGAATTATTTACTCCAGCTTTATTTATAATTTATTGACATTTATTTATATTTTTATAATAGGCCCTCCCAACTCTTAAATCTATCTTAATTACGGAATAAATAAATAAATAAACATCGTGACTTACGGCACGATGTTTGTAAATGACATTTTTAAAAAGAAACAAAGTTTAAGAAAGATAAATCTAAAGTAATATAATTAATTATATGAATAAATGCTAACTTTATTAATAATCAAAACAAAAATATAAAATAAAGATTTAATTATAGGAAATGATTTGAGAAATGCTCGACTTGTTTAAATACTGAACAAATTTATTGAATATAAAAAAAGCAATATTGATTAAAAGTTTTATTTACACGCACACACACGCATTTACGCACTCGCACAGAAAAGAACATATTATACATCATAAAATATGGATGATAAAATATAAATTTCCTCTTATATTGTGAGAGTAAGTATTATGGCTTATAAGATAATAATTAGGGTCAAAGTTCATATTTGAAAAGTCCTGAGATTTAAATTTGAGGAATTGCATAGTGTTTGATTTTACGAAGATTGAGATTACAATAATAAGTTACAATAATAAGTTTTAAATATAATGAATTACGGAACATTTTATAGTTTAATTTACGAAAATCAAAGTTAGTTAATTATGAGATTGCCTTTTAAAAGTTTACGTATGGAATGAATGAAAGCATAAAAAATAAAGTGTTTACCTAGGATTTTGGCTTATTCTTCTGCTGCTTCTAATTAAGTGGAGGTTTGAACATGGGAGATGATGTTTTCCATAAGGAGGTTGTTCATTTCTTTTAAAGTTGAGCGTAATAAATCAGGATGATTCATGTCTTCCACGGAACATTATTGAACTGGTTGGAGCACTAATTTTAGATGGTAATATTATTAAGTATTCATAGCGACGGAGATGTTTTGGTGGCGGAGCGTCGATCAATCACTGAAGGGTTTCCTAGCCCCTCATGACAGTCGACGCTCTAAATATTAATTTCATAACGATCATCTTGAAAACGGATAGCACAAATGAAGTAATTCGAATTAAATTGAATTTTGAGAAAGTTGAACAAAATTTTGATAATTTGACTTAGCTTCTCTTAACATAACATTTTATATTTTATATCTCTGTCTTTTTTTTTTTAACATTTTTTTGCTTGATATTTATATGGGTTGGATCTTATCTGAGGATCCAATCTACACCCAGAGTTCAATATTCTCTGAGTTGTCGTTGGGGTCCGTGTCCTACTCAGTCCATGTGCTTAAGGCAATCTTATGTTTAGACAATCTCATATTGCAATCTGAGTTAACAAACTTATATTCATTCACACCTTGAATGCATACGTGTGTGCATGTCTTACGAGAACAATGTAATTTACATTAGCTAAAAGTCGAGCATTTAATCTTTCTCAAAATCATTTCTATAAGCTTTTACTTTTACTACAATTATAATTTTAAAATATCCCTTTTTAGTTTAAACGAAATAACAAAAAAAAACAAACTTGACAAATAATGATTATAATAAATTAATTCCCCAAAAAAATAAAAACTTTTTTAATTTTATTTCAATCAATCTGACAGGTACTCCTGAATATCTGCGATCTGCTTTAGACACGGCTGTTTCTCGTTCATTTTTGAACAAGATCGCTTTTTTAAAAAGTTTTGTACCTGTCATTTATTTCGTCATTAATATATACTTAACTTTCCTAGGTTCAAACCCTATGTAACGTTATTCCGTTACAATATATATATATATCGTAATGATATATGCCGATACATTAATTTAAAATTAATTATTTTTTTCTTAAGTTCGTAAATAAAAGCTAAAAAAATTAAAGAGTTGTTAAATGTGTATACGTATATATATTCACACGAACTAAGTCTAAAATCTAATGGAGCTTTAAAGATACTAAAGGGCTATGATATATATATATTGTAACGGTCAGAAAACATTTGATTCGTTAACATAGTGCAGAATTCGACCACCACACAGAACTGCAGCACCATCTAGGTAGTAAAGCCGCCCATAGTACTAAGTTCAAACATAATTTATCAGTTCCACAATACAATCTATGAAACAATGCATCTGATGCGACATTAGTAAACATTTCTTTAGGCATGGTGGTCAGGGATATGCAAGAGATTCATGATTTTATTTCGAGTCAGCTAATCAGAACATTAATCTTAAACATTCATATTTAAAGAATCGAGGAAACATTGACTGGGTATGGAATAAATAAATAAAGAAGTAATGGCAAACATATAGTTTGACATTATTTATTGAAACATTTTAATAAATTATTTACTAATAATATTTGATAATATTTAAATCGAGTAACGAAATTTTCCGATACTGTTATATATTCAAGAAATACATTTATTGATTTAGAAACATTTATATGAAATCATTTTATCAATAATACTTTATATTTAAGATCCCAGTAGCGGTATTTTCTGATACTGTTATGTTTACAAAGATAGATACATTTATTTGATGATGTTATCTAGCTACGTAAAATTCTTGAGCAAGTATTTCTAAGGCATGCCTTTAGGGATTTATACCTTTGCAATGCAAGATTTCTAAAGTAAGATTTATAAGAGTAGCAGTGGACATACATTTATTTAATTAAAGATATTTACTAATAACTAGGCGCAAACATTTATTTGAAAGTGAATTATGTCACTAATGCAGGGACAAAGTGATACATAGAATAATAAAGTTAATAAAAGAAACATGTGGTATTTTCAGAAAGGCAATTGGAAGTGGCAGTATATTGAAACAGCAAAGCCGTGAATGAGTTTAGAACAGGCTGGGGTTTGCCCTAGGTCCAAAGAGGTAAGGTGACACATAAGTATAATGAGGGACAAGTGGTTTGTGCCATGATTGCCTGCTGGTTGCATGACGATTGTCAAATCCTATGGGACATTCATTTGTCAGCTTGTGTAGGATGTGTGGGGTTAATTTCAACCCTGTAGAATCTGGAATATTCAAAGCTCATAATGGGTAATCGTGTTTTTAAAATGTAACATGTGTATAATGTATAGATGATTCTGTGAGATTTAAATATATTTTATAACTCCGCCCTACATTATAAACATTTAATAATGAACATTTATGACTCTCAAAGAAATGCAATTTTATGGAAATATTAATCAAGTTTTAATAAAATGTAAAACAATATAAACTGGGTGATTATTACATTAATATGTCAGCTATTTGCTAAGCAATAGACCCTTACATTACAATAAAGGAAGCATTGAATGCATGTCAATTTATATGAAAATATTAAGTTATTTATGAAAGTAAATATTAATTAAAATTTGACACATCCACTGTTTCAAGCGATCATAAATTTATACATAGAAAATTATGAGCATGTGATAATTATATGATAAAATGTAGATTTTAGAAATATGTACACCAAGAAAGATAGAGTTAGGCAGGCTAGATAACTAAAAAAAATTACATATTAATTATTAAATTTATAGCATTACAAATGATAATTTACAATTTATAGTTTATAAGTTGTATAAAGAATAAATAAACTATAGTGGGATATTAGTAGAATACTCTAGAGAATTTGGATACAGGTACCTGTGTTATGAGAAGTTTTTAGATTCAGTGATCAGTAGCAAATTGTTCATGATTCTAGCTTTACAGTTTTTTACAGCATTTAGATGATTCATGTAATTTAACAGCAGCAGCTTTCACAGTATTTTAGGCAGCAGATCTTCATGGTTGAATTTATGAAGGACGCGGGTGTAGGTTATCGGCAAACAGCGACCATCTCCAGGGAGAATAGTCTTTGGCACTTTCTACTCACCCATATTGTGGCACATAAAACAATATAAATCTTTGGAGACTCTCTGGATCGAGTGCAAAGCTAAAGTTAAACTACAAGTTTCCAGAAAGTCTAAAATGGCCTCCTTTCTTAGATCTTATCTTTTACATTTTTGTTAGTTTATATTTGGATTCCAATTAATCTGCCATGAGGATAATCAATGCATTTTTGTTAATTTTAATTATAGAGAAAGCTGCTTTTCTGTTGTTTACATTTACATTTTACATTTACATTTTATAATTACATTTTAGAGAATTTTTTTTTAAAATTAATCTATTATCTCTCACCGGCCGTTGCTTTTAAAATTTCAAATACAAAAGGAAACATATGATTATTTTTACTTTTAATTAAATATTACAATTTATTTCTAAAATTATTAATAAATGAAATTTAAACCAAGCAATAAATAACGGATTTTGAAATTCAAAATAAATAGTTAATATTATATTTTTTATATAACTACAAGAAGAGATCTAAATTATATTATTTATTGCCTTAAAATTGAGGTCAAAATGTGTGTATGTTTATGGTGAATTCTACATATATCTATACATTTTTAATATTGCTACACACACTATTCAATACCAAAAAGATTTAATTTGGGTAGGATAGAGTGGTCAGTGAGAGATGATAGAAAAAAGGTGAAACTTAAGATTCAAATACGAATGTTACTGTTTCAATATATATATATATTGTAACCCTATATGCCATTACATTAATTTAAAATTAAAATACTTTTTTTCTTAAATTCGTAAATAAAAGCTAAAACAAATAAAGACTTGTAATTATAAATTTATTAAACACACATTGATTACGTAAGTAATATTTACTGAGGCTATAACCTAGATAATATGCATGTAAAAATGCGATAGTAAGGACCTCTACAGGTGTTTTAACCACAAGCTTATGCTATGGAAGAAAAGCATAAGCTTGTGGTTAAAACACCTGTAGAGGTCCTTACTATCACATTTTTACACGCATATTATCAAGGTTATAGCCTCAGTAAATATTACTTAAATAAAGACTTGTTAAACGTGTATATGTATATATATATTCGCACAAATGCTAAACTTTAAAAATTATTTCTTTTTTTTTTTTGAATAAAAAAAAGTATTTGAACATACTTTTTTAGAAAAAAGTACAAGGTCTAAAGATAAAATATTTTTGTAAATGGAAATGATTGTTTTATAAAATAATTAAAAACCAAACTAGCCCTTGGGGCTCTTATATAAAAAAGACAGATGAAATATAGATAAAAAAAACAAAAATAAATGAGATGTCTTATAGAAGCAGCAATAAAGGCCCGGACCATAACAAAAATTTGGAACAGGAAACCATTGTTCATTGAATCTGTATGATCGGTATAAAAGAAAAAAATATTACAATTAAGAAGAGTTCCAGCTTGATTTCGTGAGAAGAGAAATAAGATGCACTTGTTGCTCTCTCTTGCTTATTTAAAAATGAAATGATTGTAATACCAAGATTGAAACAGCTAAGGCCACCTTCGGAACAACAAACCGGTGTTCAAATGGAAATGTCACAGGCATTGGCACCAGGTACCTGGATTATTCTACTGTAAGACATGAACTATAAAATTTAAAAGTAATTAAGAACTTTTGTTAAGAGTTGACAAGCTTTTTATATTCAGCTATCCTAAATTTTAAAAAGAACTTTCATCTGACTTTCAAATTTTCAAATTGATAATTAATGTTTAAATTTTATACGTTTGAGTTTTCTAAAAATCATTTCCATTTTTTTTTTTGTCTTATTTTTATTAATATTGTATAAATTATTTAAATGTATTAAATTTAAGTTGGGTATAGATGCTTGCATGGATTTGTTAACGTTTAATTACATTTTTTTAATTTTCATATTTGATTCAAATATATAGACATTTGGTAAATCTGATTTCTCATGTTGAATATCTAAAATTGTATTTATTTGAGTTTCTTTTTAGTTATTGGTGTCAATGTGTCATCATATGATGAATGCCATTGGGTTTCTTGTAAATTTTCCTCTGAAATTATGTCAATGACTTTATGTTTTTATCATTTTCATATATTTTGAAATGTTTTTGAGCGTGTAATCTATGTAGTCGATCTATACTCAACATTAATAAACAAACTTATAACATTCATCTGTGTGAACTTATATAAATATTACATTTAAGTCGGGCATGAATGGCTATATAGATTTGTAAGAATATATTAATTAGTTACAGGAGGGTTAATCTTAGGTTATTTGTTTCATAGTTAGATTGGGTTAGTCGGTTGGATATATTGGTGTAATTAGTAAATGTAGAAACAGTTTCACTTATGTGCAGGATCTCCATTATATGCTGCACATTCCCTTTTTGCCTATGGAAAAGGATAGGAAGTTGGAAAATGCAGTCCCTTCCTATGGACATTTCTATTGTTCTTCTTGCCAGACAGATGCTTCATTCCTGTATTGGACAAGAGTCAATGTCTTCTCTAGCTATGCTGTTCAGATGTACATTCCTGACAGTATGGTATTTTGTGCTGTCATCTTTCATACTACATGGAATACATCAATGTATCATATAAACTGATGCCAGTTTTACTGTGAACTTTTGGCCTAAGGTTAAATAAGGGATATAATATTTTCTTTTCAAATACAATCTATGTAGTCTATTCATACTCGACATTTTTACAAAAATATATATTATTAAATTCATTTTGCGGCTGGTTTAAAATTTTAAAATAAGAATTTAAATTAAAAGTTAATATTAAAATGTAAAATAATAAATGTTATTCCTCAAATTGTAAAGAATTATATATGTGTGTTAATAAATGTTGTTTGTGTGTTAATTACTGGCAGTGGCTTCTTTTATTTTTTTGAATATTGAAAAAATATTTAGATAAAAATTATTTTATAAATCTCTCAGTCTCACTGAGCTAATGAATGGGCTAACGGTCTAAATATATAAAATAATTTTTTTTTAACTTATGTGTCTGCCTACTATGTAAATTTTCTAGGTTCAAGTAGCCTAGTAACACTCTATAGTGCAGATACAGTAAGACTGGAAACTTCATCATCATCTCCGACCATTATAATTGTTTTTTTTTTTTTTTGAGGAAGTTTACTGAGCTAGTGGCATAGGCTAATGGTCTAAATAGTTTTCTTTTAAAAAAAAGAAATAATTTTTAAAGTTTTGCATCTGTGCAAATATATATACGTATAAATGTTTAACAACTCAAGTTTTTTTAGCTTTTTTTTACGAACTTAAGAAAAAAATGTAATTTAATTTTAAATTAATGTAACAGCATATACTGTTACAATATATATATATATATATATATATATATATATATATATATATAAACATTACACGCATAAAGCTAAACTATTCAATATATAATCAAAACTACCCCAAATTTAAAATTCAACCAGACCAGCATAAAAAATAATATTAAAACAGAACCAAAGGTTTCACTGCTACAAGCAGACGTCTCAAGTGTAAAGAACTACAAAAACTACACAATATATATAATATTAAAAATTACCCATAAATCCATTCACTTCCCATCCACCCTTAATATTAAAAAAGTTCTTAAATAACTTAATTGCTTCAGAATAATAAATTATCAATAATAAAGATTCTTTAATTCTTCTTTTGATTTCATTTCTCTCAAAAAAGACAACCTTATCTTCATCAAAATCAATAGTGTGGCCTGTATCTTTTTTATGCTGGTCTGGTTGAGATTTGGATATGGGGTAGTTTTGATTTTATATATATATATATATATATATATATATATATATATATATATATATATATATATATATATATATATATATATATATATATATGTGTGTGTGTGTGTGTGTGTTCACTCCACATAAATGTATATAACATAATATTTTTAAAACAAAAACAATCTTAAATCAAATATAATTACATACATAAAATATACAACTTGTGTCAGTGGTAACCAATATTAATCATCAGGAGTTCTCCAATCTTTAAGTCACTTTTGATTAAGTTTGCAAATCCAAAAAAAAGACTCTGATATTTTGAAATAAAATAATTCCCAAAAGAGTTTGTAACTTTTGAATGTGTCCATAATTTATTTAACAAACAGATGATTAATAATTTCTGGAAATAGTTCCAACTGTAGTTGACATTAATAAATATTATCACATTTTACATGATAGTTATCCTATTTGAAGTTATAATTTTTAGCAAGTTATTTATTCTATGGTCACACTAGGTTAAACTTTACATGGTTATATGGTTAAACTTTATCAGCATTTTATAACTTTTCATTATTCCATTTGTTAAATAATTATTATTTTATTTTTAGTATATTATTGATTGATTTATTGTAACTTTTATAAAGACATAGAAAATATGTGAATTAACTTGGTTTTAACTAAGTATTTTAAAAAGTTTTTTTTTTTCTGCAATATGCTCCTAAACCAAATTCATTTTATTTCTTATTTCAGATTCCTTTCAAAGACTAATTTGTATAAGAAGCAAAGGCTAAATTTTTTGTTTAGATCTTCATATTGTTGTTTACATAACCTATTACTATTATATTATATATATATATATATATATATATATATATATATATATATATATATATATATATATATATATATATATATATATATATATATATATATATATATAATCACTTTAAAAAATTTAATGACTAATATATTGTGTTAACTGAATTGATATATATATATATATAGAGAGAGAGAGAGAAGAGAGAGAGAGAGAGAGAGAAAGTATAAGTAAAATTAATAAAAAAATTAAAACATGGGCAAATTTATATCATTTCACTAATGTAATTTTTAAGATCATTACATAGATATTGTAACTAATATATAACTCAAATTCATCCTATTTATTTAAAAAAAATCATTTGCTCTTATAAGAATTCGTGCATGAACTACAGTCTTTAACAATATACTTTCTTTTAATTTCAACAAGAGAATATTTTAACATCAAATAATTACATTAAATCTCCTTTTAAAAAAAACAACAACATTTATTTGTTATAGCAAAATTGATTACATTTATTTATATCGTCTATATTATTTAAAAAAAAACTTGCAATTTTAAATTCAAACAATAGTTTCAAATTTACAACAACCTAAACATGCATGCACATATTCTCTCTCACACACATGAATTTCTTATTTCCCTAAATCTATTGCTTTTAAAATATGCATATAGACAAATCATTGGTATCTTTTATTAAAATACACAACTTTACATATATTAATAGCTTTATAATTAAAAATTAAGCTTGTGGTTAAACACCTGTAGAAATCCCTACTATCGCATTTTACATGCATATTCTTGAGGTTACAGCCTCAGTAAATATTAAATTTAATGTTGTAAATTTGCTTATTTTAATTTCCAAAAGAAAAAAAAACTGATCATGAATTATTTTAAAGTGATAAAATAAAAACAAATGATGAATTGCTTTGTGGTATGGCTGCAATTATAATAACTATCAAAATTAATATAAAACATCATGACAATAATTTTTTACATATGATATTGCCTATTTAAATGTAATTCAGGATAATAATAGATATATAAGATGCCACAACTTATTTCATAAACATTAGTTCGTTTTATATGTAAGATAAAATGTATCTCTGAAATCATATTCTATATATCAACAATTTGTTAAAGGAATTAATTTAAAATGATGTCATGCAAAATTCTAATCATAAAAATAATAAAATTCTGCAATCCTACAGACATAGATGTGCAAGTATGAAAAATCTACCACTTAGAAAATAACACTGGCTTATGAAAAAGATGATTATATTGAAAACTATTAAAATTGTTTATTATGATTAGATACATATATGGTATAAAAAATAAAGGGTGAAATCCTAGTGATAGTATAACATGATTAATGAACAATGAAATTTATATACTATATAAATATGTAGTACTGTTTTAATATTAAATATTATAAATTATTTTAAGAAAATATGTAATTGAAATGATTTTCAGTAATATACATGCATATTTTTGAGGATTGTCAAAGATTATGCAAATAAGGTATTATATTCAACCACAATCATGCAATAACATGCAAGGGTGGCCTCAAAATTTAAAAGTAAATGTACTATAAAATGATTATAAAATATGAAAATAATTTTGTACATGTTTAAAATTTGTTAGTTTTTCAAATGTTATAAATTGTGAAAATTAATTAGTTCTGTACAGTTATTATTTAATTCTAACCCTGGATGCATTACATGTGTACAATCAAATAGAGAAATAAGAGGGGCAGCTGCCTCAGGCCTCACAATATTAGGGATGTCAATGTGGAAGCTCAATATGTTAAACAAAAATATAGGAGAAGGCAAAGTGACATCATGGCTCATAGAATGGCCTTAATTTTATAGTTAAATTGCCAAAAAATATTTGAGGAAAACATTTCCAAACAAAAATAGCACAAATCGAAAACATATTTCAGTTTAAAGATGAGGTGCCAATTTGACAACCCTGTGAAAAAAGTGACTGCATTGTTCAGTGATTGACAGAACTAATAGTCACAGCCTTTTGTCAGTCAGTTCTGTGCTAACAGTATTTCTCAATACTAACAGTGCTAAAGTGAATCTATCCTATCCATGTGTTATCTGGATCTGATATGTTTGCTTGTTTCAGAGTCTCATAACTAATTGCTTCCAAAGACCTGTTTTTGTTCCTAAAAGTAAAAACTCTCATTTATCCTCTCTTGCATCCCACATTATTATTCTTACTTTATAGGATCTCTAAAATATTAGTTGTCATGAGCCTCACTTTTTTCTGAAGAGCTCTGCATTTGTGTATATTTTGTTGAAGTATTTAAATTTTTTAAAACAAAACAACAAAAATAACATAACCAAATAAATGCTCAAAATAATTAGTATAAATATATACATATCAACAGAGTCAATTCTTAAAAATCAACTGATAGAATATCAGCAACCTATTGGCAAAGAATTATTCTCTTTATGATCTGAATGTTATCTTGACAACAGTTTGCATATATTTCATTGTTTTATTTTAAGCATTGGATGCAGTGATGTGATTTACATATGATAAAACAATTGGCTTTGTGCACTTATGTTTATATATATATATATATATATATATATAAATATAAGTGCTTTTATATAAATATGGCTATATATATATATATATATATATATATATATAAAAGCCATATTTTGCAGGTTCATCTGTGTTAAAAAAGTTAAATATTAATATACCAATATTTCAACTTGATCACACAAGTCATCTATTGGGTGATAAAAGAGAGAAAGATGGTTGTAGAGGCACAACAATCACTGATTTGAAAAATTGTTAAAGTTCCACCAATAGCAAAAATGTTAAGTTAATAATGCTTTTTTAAAAAAAATCTTACCAAATAGAAAGAAGTTCGAATGTATCATCTCACTTATTGATACAATATGGCATTTGAAGTATGTCAATGGCTTCTTTAATTTTGCACTAGTAGAGATAATCACGTCTGAATATGATTCTGATATGAGAAAAATCAATTTTATGACCCAAATCTATAGTATGGAGTGAGAGTACTGATGATGATGAATATTGTTTAACTGCATTAGCATGCTCATCTCTCCTAACACTGATGAAATTACTCATACCTATATAAGAAGCTTTACAATTTTCACATGAGCTTTGATAAACACCATGAGATTCAAAAAAGATTGAATCCTTAGGCTTAGTTATTATATTGCTAATCTTTTGATAGTTAGAAAACACTGTATTTACATTATAGTGTTTTAATATACATCCAAAACTGTCTATAGTTCATTTTACATATGGAACACAAATTCTAATAACTGATTTATAATCTTTTTTCATGTGTCATAGCATCATTCAGGAAGTGAACCTGCTAACCTGGAATAACTGCTTGGAATGCAGCTGTTCTGACCATTTGTCCAGCAATGCTTGACATTTGTCCACCAACTTTTTTGTTTCCCATTTTGGCCATTTTGGCTTGACATAAGGTTTTTTAAATAAATTTATAATTATAACTATTTGCTAATAAAACATTATTAATATGATTTATTTGTTCTTTCAGATGTGACTTATCTGAAAGGTTAATTGTTCTATTTAAAAAAGTTTTGTCTACAGAAACTATCTGAGTTGGGTGGTGATAAGAATGGAAATGTAAATATTTGTCTGTGTATAACCTTTCTGTAAATCTAGAAAGATAAACTATTTGGTGTTCTGTTGACTAAAACATCAAGAAATGAAAGTTTTCCATGTCTCTGTCTCCATTGTAAATTTGATATGAGGATGCATATTATTTAAATGTAAGAAAAAAATCATCTAATTTATTTTTTCCATGTTACCATATGTCAAAAGTGTCCTCTATTTATCTGAGTCAAATAAAAAATTTTAACAATGACGATTCTA
Source organism: Epiperipatus broadwayi (assembly GCA_028023455.1). NCBI lineage: Eukaryota > Metazoa > Onychophora > Udeonychophora > Euonychophora > Peripatidae > Epiperipatus > Epiperipatus broadwayi. The sequence goes on along the minus strand of JAQFVV010000951.1, from coordinate 108,953 downwards.
AAGCACAACTTTCTATAATTTCAATGAATAAATTAGGTATTACTCCTGAGATAGGTGAACCCATAGGAGTATCAAAAACTTGTTTATAATGCTGTCTATTGTATACAAAAAAGTGTTCAAGAGACAATGTTTAATCAAAGCAATAATATGGTTTGGTAAATTGCAACATTGTGAAATTACATTTAAAGCTTCATCAATTGAAATATTTTGTAAACAAAGACACAACATCAAAACTGACCAGAATGTCATTAGCATTAATTTTTCAATTTTTTAAAACAGAAGTAAAAAAAAAAAGTTTTTAATATATGATTTATATATATGCATTATTACTGAAATTTCTAAAGGTTGGCCTATGGGCCTGGCTATAGTTGCACAACTTTGCAATTTTGTGATATGTACACATGATTGTTGTATTTTAAATATGTGTACTTTTGGAGATATTAAAATTTACAAAAGATATGTAGATGATGTTTTTCTTTGTGGAAACACAAATACTATAAATTTGCTTGTTGAAGAATTAAATCAGTTGAATGTCATGAAATGGACTATTGATAAAAAACAGAACAAAAATATTAAATATTTGGATTTAATCATTGCAAGAGATAACAGTATATTAAGTTATAAATTAATAATAAAGCCACTGCAAAAAAAGGATATATAAATTGTAAATTTAAAGTACCAATTCTGCATAAGATGGCAAGTTTTAAATATTTTTTGTTTGTAATCAAAAATTATGTCCTTACCAAAATAATAAACTGAAAAAGACTGAGATATTAGCCAAGAAATTGCTTGGAATTGTTTATAAAATGGAAAAAATGAGCAATACTTTATGTCAATTTTAAAAATGTTATAATGGTTTAAAGGAAATAAAGATTAATAGTAAACAATAGATATCTATTCCATTTTTTTCAAATCCACAAGTGCAATATTTTAAGGATATATATATATATATATATATATATATATATCCTTAAAATATATATATATATATATATTATATATATATATATATAAGAATGTGTTTAATGTTTCAGTCTCTGGTCCAAACAATATTAATAAATTAGTCAATAATTGTAAGGATGGCATACCTGTCAAGCAGAACAGTAATGTCATATATCAAATTTTTTGTGAATGTATGCTATCATATATAGATGAATCTAGATGCAGTATTGAGAAAAGATTGAGACAGCATGAATTATTATATAGATGTGTAAAAAATAAAATAATGGTGATTTAATGTCTCATTCAGTTTTCTTTGATCATGAAAAAACATGTAAATATAAATTTAAATTTGATTTTGAAAATGTGAAAATTCTTCATGAAGAGAAAAACTATGATAAAAAAAAGTAAGGAGGCTTTTTTATATAAATAGGAATAAAATACAAGATTCATGGCATTTGAATTGATGATGTTTGCTTTACCTTTTTTTTTTCAATTTAATGGCAGTTGAGGCAAGTGTAAGAAATTAACCATGAGCTACTTCTGCACATTTCAGTATTGTTTATAATCGTTTGTTCTGTTATAATTATTTTTTTTTATAATTACAATATATATATGTTATAATTATTTTTTTTTATAATTACAATATATATATATAACTAAAATTTTCAACAATGGTGATGAATAAGCTTATAATATCAAACGTTTTAAAACTAGGTAGAATCATTTTATTATTTGTCATTTTCATATACAAATGATATCAAAGATAAACTAGTTTATAAATGCATATCACATGTAAGCATCCAACCCTTATCAATACATAAAACTTTTCAATGTACTACGATAGTAGTTTTTCATTAATTTCCAAGGAGTTTACCATTTTTTCTCATCTAAGATGCTACTATAGACACTTAAATATTTATTATTAAGACAGTTACAGATTGAGGTTTTGAATTTATAAAAGTTTTAAATAAATGTCATTAAACATAACATTATAACTTCATTTGAAAACTAATTGGCAAATAATCAATTTTAATCTTTTAAAGTCTATTGCGTTTCATTATTTTACATAATAATGTTTATTTTGTTCAAAACTATGTTTGTGTATAAGTGTTTGACAAACGAATATTGTCAATATTTATCAATAGCAAGAGTGTTTAAACTGCTAGCATGACAAAGACTTCAGTCTACTCAACAATATATGGGGCGATTTACATTAGATGTATCAATAAGAGAGTGAAAACAAAATTCATGGATGAGAAAACAAAGAAGGGTTCTGAGGTCATTGAAAGAATTAAATGGCTGAAATGGAGTTGGACTAAACATACCACTAAAGGAGATGATAATAGATCGACAGTTGAAATGATAAACAAGATTCCAACAACTGCTAGAAAACCTAAAATAACTCACCTTCAGATGGATGGATGAAATCAAGAAAACGGTGTAATAATATGTACAAGAAGGGCTAGAGATCAAAGAAAATTGATTGAATGTGGAGAGACTTTCATTCTGCAATTAATCAATAATGGTTTGGCATGATGATGATGATGATGATATTGTTATTGACAGTAGGAATGAATTTGAAAAAAAAAATTGAATTATAATAAAGATAATTAACAGTTAATATTAGATAGTGGAAATACTACAAGATATTATTACTACTAATATACTTTTATTACATATTGTTTTCCTGAAGATTTGTGATGATGGTGTTCTAGTTCTATTATTATATTGGACTATTTTCATCATATAATATGTGTATTGAGTATTTTTAGAAAATTTTTTTTTTTTTTGAATTTTCCAAATACAGTTAACTTTTAGTAATATCACATCAAACAGGTTAGTATATGCACAACATTTCAAGAGATATTATTTTCCCCACTTCATCAGGTTTTTCTGGTCTGACCAGTAACAAAACTAGCATGGGATTCAAACCAGAATCCTTAGATTCTTTGTTATTGAATTTTAAAATAACACTCTAACCAAATGCCAGGATTCGAACCTGGATGCTTTGATTCTTAATTATTGAATTTTAAGATAATGCTTTAACTAAGTGCTTTGTTGGTTAGAGTGTTATCTTAAAGTTCAATAATCAAGAATCTAAGGATCCAGGGTCAAATCCCATGCTAATAGTATCACTGGTCAAGCCAGCAATACCTGAAGAATTGAGGAAAATAATATATGTTGAAATGTGCATATACTCATCTGTTTGATGTGCTATTACTAACAGTTAAATATATTTGAAATATTTAAAGTTAAAATTTTGTAAAAGATATCCAATACATGTATTAGATGATGGAAATAGCCCAATATAAAAGTACAATGATTATTACATATATTTAGACAAACATTTAGTATATTTTTAAAAATGTGTCAGATTTTGATCTCTACCCAATGTTAATAAGTCTGTAAAATAATTTGAAATGTAAGCAATATAAACATTGATTACAAATTGAAATTCAGTTCGAAAATATATTTAATATGGATATATATTAAGAATTAAGACTTTTATTAAAAATTTACACAAATTATTTAGTTGTATTTACTTATATGCTATTTATGTGTGATTTCATTTGAAACTTAGTTGGATGTTATAATTTAATAAATTATGTATTTTTATTTATGCAACCTAGTGAAAAAAATTATAAATAATAGATGCAATTGAACAGGAGTTATGCTTATTCTGATTCAGTTTAGATAAATAAAAAAGTTTACCAAACATAAGAAATGATCTTGAAAAGTAAATTATGAACTGTATAAAAAAATGATGATGAAATAATGTTTACATAAATGTAAATATTTGAAATACAAAAACTCTTCACATACCTGGAGCTAATTGTAAATATAGGAAATTGAATTCTTCCTTTAAAGCAATTTGTAAACGCAACATTTGTGATTAGGGCTTCAAGTATGTGAAGTGTGCCTGAATTTCAAATATTTACACATTAAGCTTTTATCCAGCCCATACCTCATCGATATATTTAAGTAAATAAAGTTTTATACATAAGGCATCAGAATGACTTGAGATCAACATGAGCATGGCAATAATATTGGCATCAACATGAGATTTGGGCTTTCTATCATCAGATTTTCAGTGGTATGAATGGCTGAAGAATTGGAGGTTGGAGTGTATTAAAGCCTGTCCATTAAAATTTAAAGATTTGCTATCTTAATATAAACTGAGCACTTATTATATATGCTTGTGAGAAATGATAATATGGACCAACAGATGAGTGCTGGTTTAGCATGAAATATGTACATTGGTGATTATTTATCTTTTCATGTTATCAGTGGTATGAGATATATGGATAGTTGACAAATGCTTGAATGTCTGCATTCAAATCCCTATATTTCCATATAAATGTGTAAATATTATTAGTGATTCTAGTGTATTGATTTTTTATATTTTTTATTTTTTTAGAATATTATTTATGACTAGAAACAGTTGTCAATTGGACAATGTACATAATGTTTATGCTAAAAATATTTCAAGTACTAAAAAATTTGATGTTTATCTAAGGTGACAATAAATAATGAAATACTTATAAAGTGAAATAATAAAAGATTTTAAATAAATTGAAAAATTGCGAATTGTACTTTAAGAATTATTGTATAGTATTTTGAATTTTTATTCTCATAAAAGAGAATTAGGACTAGACCATAACTTATATTTTATTGAAAACAAATTTACTATTTATTGACTGGGCACTCATTTTTATTAATTTTAATCTATCTTTCATAAATTCTTAATTTCCAATATTTTTTACAAAAACAATATCATCTTTTAGAATTATGTTCAATTATTATAAATCCATTAAAGCATGAAACATTATTCAAACTGAATTCATGTTATCTAATATCTACCCACTTTTTACCACATCAGAGTAACAATCTTTGTCATTTTTCTGTCTTACATTACTATCATTCTACATAATCTACAATCTTTTAGCATGTAGTTTATTTCTTTAATTCTCCATTTATTACCCACCTCTAAAAACCGTTTCCAAACATATAATCATATTCCTTTTAATTTAAGTTATTTTATAAGAAGTATTTTATCACAATTTCATTTTATAATTAATTATATTCATTATTTTTCGATCTGTTTTAATAATCTGATCTAGTTTTTGTAATTGTAAACATGTTTCAATTTATGAGTCTCAAATTTTAAACCTAATTTGTGGTCCTTTACTTGAATGTTTAATTTTCTCTTTTCATTGTTGCATTCTTATTCTGATTTGACAAGTCTTATATTATTTTTATTGAAGCTTTGATGCATTTTTCCAAAATCAACTATATCCTCTAAAAACATCTTAATTGTATAAATATAGTCATGTGTTTTTAATTTATCTTCCCATTGAATCCTTTTTTTCAATTCAATGTAAAAGGTTTTGTGTACATGATACCCATCTCTTATACAACCAAATCATTCTCCCATATCATAGATAATCATCTCAATATCACCATATAATTTACTCATTGAACTTATATTTTGATGAACATTTTTTGTTATATGATAATATTTTGGTCAATATAATGGCCAGCTATAACATTAAATTTTGAAGAAACGATTTTAGCATCAAAATCATTTCATACTTTCCAGGTATAAAATATATAAACAACATATATTCATTTATTTTTACTTTAACTTCTGAAATGTCATATGCTTACACAACCTGTTAACTCAGTCAAAGACACTCCATGTGTTAGAGTCATCCATGTGAGACATAATCATTAATGGATGAAAACATATTTGTGCATTCAATCCCTACCTATGCCTCCTTATCCAATAATCTGATTAGTTTCTCACATGCAAAAAGCATTAAATCTGAGGGCATATCACAAACATCTTAAATCTAATATAACCCTCCAGAAGATACCTTTTGCCTGTATAATTAACAATAAAGTTATGAACCAAGTATGAAAACTCAACAATGTTTCAATACAAGTTCATTTACTTGCATATTTATATTTTGATTTTTGACTCATAGTTAATTAATGTGGTAAGAAATGATTATATAGGAGTTGCACTACATTTAAGATCAAGTTGCTGTGTTCTAGGATTTAAAGCTCCTCACTGATGAAAGACACAAGCATTAGATGAGTGGCACTAGATATGCAAAAGCTTCTTGCATCCATTTATTAATAAGTCATGCAATGGGCAGAACTACTGTATGGAGAGTTGGCTACTGTGGTATTACGTGCTTTAGCACTTCTTATTGGATCAACTCTGGTTAAATCATTTTAAATTGCAACTCACTCTTTAGAGTGATTTAAATACCATGTTTTTGTTTAATATATATAGAAGTGTGAAATGGTCTGTAATTTTTAATATTATCTGAACAATCTTTTTTCAATATCCAGAACAATATTTTAAATTTTCTTTAGATTATCTACACAAATTAGACATATAATATAAAGTTTTACAAACAGTTTATAATAACATGAATGGCTGAAACCCCTTTGTCAGATGTGTCTTAAAATTTATACATGACAGTCAACAATATATAATAATGACAGCATAAAGTACTCATAAGGCAAAATACAAGACAGATTGTACAAGAAAAAGATGGTTCCATCTTCTTCTCTATTTAAATTTATATATAAATAAGTCAGTCTCAAGAATTTTGACCTATAAATGTGAAGTTATAAACACTTTCACATTTAACTAACTATCTATTTCTTATTCTGCTTTTTGTATTACATTAATGATATTTTTACCATTTTCTAAGGTAGAATAAATCCACATATTCTTAAAATTTTAAATGTTCACTGAAAATTCCAAGTGAATGTGCAATAAAACATGACATTACTAATTATTATATGTATAGTCAATTATATAAAGACAGACTGAATCTCACAATTATTTTTTCTTCTTTTAATAATAAAAAGTTAACAATTTTAAACATGAATGAAAAATAGCTCAATTTAAATGAAATTAATGCAATAAATCACTTCTAACTTAGGCTATAAATTAATAGTGTTCTATTGACCAAATTATTAAAAATAAAATGTTTACACCAACAGTTTTAAATATTTGAGATTTATAAAGCTATTTTTTCTAACATTATTAAATATTCCCAATTAACTTATTCACTTGAAAACATGACAATAATAATTACTAAATTTATAGTCCATTATAAAAGGATGGTGACTGAATTATTCTTTTCATTGCATTGGTTGTCAATAAGATATTAATTATTTATAATGAGGTAGAAGAGTAATTTATTCCATTATTTGCACTTTAGAATTCATTATGCTAGTTTAATCTTTACAAGAGCTAACATCTCATTATTAAAACATAGTGAGTAAGTTGATATTTAGTCTTAAATAATGAATAGTTTAATAATTGTTAGTGTTATATCTGATGTTATATTTGACTCACTCTGTTTTGCCATCAACATTGGCAATCATAAACTTATAAAGCTCATAGAAATTAAAATATGTTGGATGCACTTTTTGTTTGGAGTGTAAAAACAGAGCATTTTTTATTCATAGCTTAACATTTGAATTGTTTTTTGTTAATTAAATATATGCTGCATCATAGTAATTTCATGTTTATATTTGTATTACAAGTGAGTATGGATATTAATTGTATTGACTACAAACTCTATGCATATACAAGTTTTAAAATTATTTCTATTCTTATATCATTTTACCCTATTTAATTGTACCATTTAGTGAAATCTTTAAATCGGATTTTTATATTTGCCTTTCTTTAACTTATAATTTAAACTCTTTTCAATCATTAATTTACAAGCAATTTACAGATTTAACATTGATTACATATTTTTTATATGTCAAATGCATTGACTTTATGTGAAACTGGGCCAGCTATTTGGAAGGCAGCTATGAGAACTCAATGACAGTGTTGAACTAGAGTTTCACAAAGATAGTTCATACTAATCTACAAAAAAGTAGTAGATAAAACACTCCATGGCATGAAAAATTGTGAGTCCTCATCCTACTAATCGTCTGACCATACAAACATACTTCATGTCACTGAGTAAATTTCTGTTGGAGCTATCATTTTATCTGTATGTCTGATCTTACTTATATATTTTTTAAATTTTCTAAACAAATTGATATTTGTTCAATGAAATATTTATTTACATCTAACACACCAGATGGCAAATAGTATGAACACAGAGCCTAAATGAATGGAAAAACCCTCTTGCAATACTTTCTGCTATTGAAATTAGTGGGGAACAATTAGATTTCAAGAAGGAACCAATACAGATTCTAAGACTGTGATGTGCTGGACATATAAATAAGACATGAAATAGTTCCCTCCATTCTCTCACAAAGTCCACATCTTAGATATATTGTATACATATCCATTTTATGTGCCAAAGAAATATTGAGAGGACTTCTAGGTTAAATGTGATTTAAAAAATCTGAGAATTTTGGTTCCAGGGTCCAATACCTAACCCTTGTAATTAGCTTTTTGTTAGTTGTTTTTAATATTACTGGTTCTGGATTCTTAATGGCATTCATCAAACAATATATCTCCCAGAACATTATATTTTCTGTGAATTAGTGGTATGATTATCTGGATGAAATTTCCCAATATGTTACACACACTGGTTATCAATGTCCCTCTTTTGGGCAGAGGCCTGTCTGTTGGATTTACCTTCAAGAAACGTGCTGCACTTGGATAAAAAAGACAGAGTGGGCAGATGGCATTATATGACTTTTGGAACATAAAGGTGGAGATTGAATGCAATGACAGCCTTTTTATCAGGTCAGCTTCTGTAAAATTCTCAAGCTGATGGCTGCAATCTTTTATACCCAAATAAATTTTGCATATAAAGAATTATTTTTTAATGTTTGAGTAAAGTAGACAACAGGTAAATAATAATTAATTCTTACATATACAAACATGTTAAGCAGAAAGATCTTCAAATAGATTGCTAAGTATACTTTAGATAGTGTTTCAATAATCGTCTGGGTTTTTGGTATAAGAGCATTTTGTATGGTTTTCCTCATCATTGATGTCAATTTGAAAATAAAATTCTAGAAAAGACTGTGGGTCAGCTGTGAAAAGGCAAGAAATTGTTTGACCTGTGGATAGCTTCCAGGAAGTTCATTTATTGGAATTAAAGATCAGACCAAAACAATTTGAGTAAATATTCAGAATCTGAGTAAGACTAGACATGAATTTTTTGGATGGGAGTAATATTATTATATCATCCATAAAATCTAGATGGTTATGATATTAATCATTGATATGAATATCTTTGGAAGAGTATCCTGAATTTTGTGCATGCTATATGAATGAATTTTGTTTCTCAAAACACACACTCTTTTTAATATTAAAAACGCATGTGAACACAAAAATATAATTTATAGGTAATGTTATTAAATGTCCATAGAATAATAAAAAAAACACTAAGCATTTGAGACTTATCTATAGATCTGCGTATTTCATCAAAATGATTATCAAAAAGTTCAGTTTCTTAAACTGTGATAAATTAGCCAGTGATATTATCTCTGCATTTATTTGCTGATCAAAAAGAATTAAAAGGAAAAGATATTTTGGAAAAAAAAATATTGTAAGTCATTTTGAAACGACTTTAAAAATAGATTTCAATTAAAAGTGTTACATTTGTAGAATTAAATACATTTTTAACAAAAAATATTTTTTTACCATTTTTAGTAAAAAAAGGTTTGTGTCAAAAGGGAAAACATCACCGACTTGTAAACAGTTTTAAACAATTATTATTTTTTACTATTATAATAATTTAAAATTGCTAATATTATATATAATAAAAATACTATATAAAAGCAAAGAAGGTGAGAAAAATATGAATAAATAAAAACAAGAATAATAGATGAGATATGATTTTATTTGAGTCTGAACAAAATATTAAACTATCATATTAGGAATAAGAATGTTATAAAAGGTAGTGTGATGGAGAAACGAGTGTTTTGTGTTTTTTATATTTGTGGAGATTCAAGTGAGTTGTTTAATGATATGTTTGTTAATAATGGGATTACAAACAAGGATAAAAGAGTTTGTATCAGATAGGCCTGTGTTATGATACAATTGTCAAAGAAAAATGGGTTTGTTTAATGTTACATATGACTGATAAAGAATATATTAAGCATTAAAATCAGTGCTGTAAAAAAATTCACTAAAATTGTAGAAAGCTGAACATTAAATATTGGAAAGAAAATAAATGGAGCAGATTAGCTGATTTGTAAAATTTGGATATTAAAATACAGGTTACAAAAGAAACTTTAAAATATTAATGTAAAAATGCAATGATTAAAAAACATTTTTAAGTGTTTAATTTTTCCATATTATTAATAGCGGTTTGGTTTTCCACAATTTTTCATGCTCTGACAAAAATTTTGCCTCCTGTAAACGTTGTATTCTGAGCAAATAGAAATAACGAGCAGAAAACGTTGGAGAAATGGCATCAATGAAAAGTAGTAATTTAAAACAGAAATGCATTTGAATTATAAATATGTGGACAAAATAAAACAAAAACAAATCAATTATAAGGAATATACAAATTAGATATGGATGTGAAGCTATAATCATAAGATATATAAATTTATGTAATAGTGTCTATATAAGAAATGATTAAATGAGGTCACAACATATAGACAACTAGAGGAAAAAAATGAATATTTACAAAGTATAGCAAGAAACAAAAATACAATTTATTCAAACCACTTTTAACATATTTTAGAAAAAGCCTTTTATTGTACATATATACCTCTTATTTTTTGACTGTCCTGCAGTCTTCTTCAGTATCAGAACAGTTGAAATGTAAAGTGTACATATACATGTTTTGCTAAGAAGTGTTGAATGTGGTATGGATAAATTGTATTTATGTAAGTTATTAAAACAAAATAAAGGAAAGGATGATTTTGATAAAATTTCTGAAAAAACAAAAATGTTAAAGAATTCATTTTTTTGCAACCTAGGACATTACTTTTAACTATTTTCTGATACTGTGTGTGTATAGAAATGACTCATTCAGAGTTAATACAATTATGACAATATATTAAAGATCAAATAAAAAATGTAACATGAGAAACATCAACTTGCATACAGCTAATTCCAAACACAATTGTAATTGTATATATTAATATTTTGATTTATGGAATCAAAAATTTTAATATGCATGAATGGATTGCATATGCAAATAGTAAAAGTATTCAGTATTTACTATAATTTAGTTATTCTGATGCATGTGTATATATATGTAACAAAATAGTGAATGATTATATTCATGTATACAACCAGAAATAACTACTTTTGATATTTCTAGGAAAACATTACTTACTACTTAATAGTCAAAAGTCTAAATGAGTTTTTTTTAATAAACTACAAACTTGATTTTTCTGAATTTAATTAAAAGCAAAAAATGTATTCAAAAAAGAATAATGCTATCTCATGCACTATTTAGTGATGTTTGACATAAATATATAATGTGAATGAGTGTTTCTGAAATGTTGTTTTAAAAATATGGAAAAAAAAATTATAGTAAGAAAAGTATATGTCTGACTTTGTATTAACAGAGTATTGTTGATAAGTTTAAAAGATGGATTTTAATTTTTATTATTATGTGCAAAGTATGTAAAATGTGGCATCAGAAGTAAAACTGCAAACAAAAAATTATAATTCTAATAACTAATGAATAAAATCTAATTAGTGCAGAATAAACCTATTGAGAAAGATTAAGTTTTTTCTAAAAAGTTAATCAATGTTGTAAAACAAATGTGTTTTTTGATTATCAGAAGGTTGTTTTTAATTTTAAAAATATTTTAAAGTAAACAAATAGTCAAAAAATTTAATGTTGTGCAATAAAATAATTGATATAAAAAAGTAATACTTCCAGAAATAAAAATATTTCATACACACAAGCTGATTGACATTGAATGCAGTGCTCAAAACAATTTTAAAATCGTTTTTGAATTTGGGTTTAGATTGTGGGCAAAATATTTAATGTGAAAGTAAGATTTGTTACTGAAAGTTTGCAGATTAGTTTAAAAGTGTAATTTTAATTTTTACCACAAGGAAAAAATTAAACAGAAGATAACCACAAAGGAAAATAATTTCCAAGCAAAAAAGTAGAAGCTCTGTTAATGCCATTAATAAGCTAACATTTTTTGAGTTTTATTAGAGTAAGTTTGTTTCCATTTGTATTTATGACTTTAAAAAAATTCTTTTTTTTTTATAAAAATAAAATTCTATGTGTACAGCACTTCATATATATTTGATTCCTAACATTTTTATACACCAAATGATTTTAATTTAGTAGACTCTATTGTATACATTTTTTAGAAAATAAAAAAAATGCAGTATTTTTGTAAACATAGAATAAAATATTTAGCAAGTCTCACTCAATTAATATGAAATACATATACACAGCTAAATAAACACAATGCTAAATATATACAATATTGATATCTATTAGTTTTTTGGTGCACAGAATAATATGTCCTGATATTTTTGAACCTTAAAAAAATGTAGATATGAAAGAGGAAAAATGTAGGTATAAATTTATGTAAATTACAGTGGGAAATGATAAAAATATTAACTTAGTAATAAATTTAATCAAATATTTTCTTCGCTTAATTTGAATATAATAATAATAGTAATGGAAAGTGTAAAATTTTAATAAAACTTTTGTCTAAGCATTGCTTTCTACCAGTATGTCATGATCATAGAATAACAATAAAATACATAAATAAAATATAAACATTATAAATAAATATGCCATTTATAAAATAATGCAATGCATGGACTTTCAAGTTTTTTGCATTGATATTATATGTTATGCACATGCTTTTTTATATTATCTTTTTTGATCATTACATTCAGAATAAACATCAATATTAATAGGATCAAAATTATGTCAGACTTAATTTCATGTTTAAAAACATAGATTTAACATTGGAGTTGGGCAGCGTGTGTATAAAAATGTTTATGTTGGGTTAATCTTGAACTCAACTGGCATGAAATTCCCCATAATACCTTTCATTGTATTTTGGTTCATTATATTTAATTTTATAAACTATTTATAATGATTGGTTTGGAGATAATTTATGTTTAATATTATGTAAAATTTTATTAAGTTTCAAAGATGTTCTAATACTGATATATAACCATTTGCACAATTTCTTTTTATTCTTTTAAAAATATTAGGTATGTGAAGAAGTGTGGTCCATGTATTATTATTATTATTATTATTATTATTATTATTATTATTATTATTATATTCAAATTAATGAAAGAAAATATTTTATTAAATTACGTTACAATGGATAAATATATTAGGTTTATAATGGTAATGAAACGTTTAAAGCTTTTTATACTAAAATGAAATAAGTACATTTTTAGCACTGTGTTTTAATTTTCTTATTTTTCCTAATTGCTATAATATTCGGATTGATAAATCTATATTTCAGAGACATCAAATTATTCTGTGTTTAAAAACTGTTACTTCGTATGACTATTTCAGATTGTAAAAAGCGATTGAAAATTGGAAGATTGAAGAGATTTTTTTGCAAAAATAGTATTTAAAATATTCCTGATTGTATTAATATTAAATTTTCAAAATTATCTTTATTTTTAAATTACAAATATGATAAAGAGTTAAAATGTTTAGCTTTCAAACGAGGTATTAAATGACCTAAAATAATGATAATAAATTTGTTAATTTAAATATATATTCTATTCCACATAATATTAAACTTGTTTTTGATTGCGGTCTAAAATTTATTGCGGGAAATTGGAAAAATCCATCATTAGAAACTATTGCCGATATTGAAACAGACTATTAAAATAACTCTCAATGAGTCGATTTTATTGACAAACATTCAAAAGTCGTACAATTGATATAATAATTTAATTGAATTTAAATCATTTTTACGGTATAACAATATTAAATGTATAAGGAGGATAAAAATAGTAGATTTATTCCTTTATCTAATAAAGATCATAAAAATAATGTTTATGATGAAATTAGAAAGTTAAAATTAAAATTACCAGATGAGTATAATTTTAACGGAGAAAAAAAATAAATTCATCGTTTCAATAGTAAGAAGTTATCAAAACAAACCAATTGATAAATTTGAATATAAAAAAGATTTATCCAACTGCATCTATTCCTTCTAAAATTTTTGCAAATATAGAAATGCATAATGAAAATCAACCTCTTAAACGTTTCATTAATTTTGGAGGTACATATTTTTATAAAACAGCTAAATTAATATCTAAATAGCTAATTAAACAAGTTTTTTTTGGAAAATTTGCTATAAAATGTTCATTTGAATATGCACAAATATTAAATTCACAAATATATATTCCTAACAATAAACTTGCTTAATTAAATATAAAAAGACTTTATGGTTCAGTTTCACAAAAATTCTCTTTTAATATTGTTAATAATATTTTAATTAGTTTAAATTTTAATAAGTACAATATAAATGTTATTATTAAAGTTTTTAAATGGATGGATAATTATATTACATCTTTTTTAACAGTGATTTTTATAAAATGGAACATTGATGGAATGAAGGATTACCTTTAAGTGAAATTTTTTGTAGTATAGTTTTAAATAAATTTGAATTAGAAATTATTCCACAAAAGTTCACTACAACATCACCTTCATACATAAGATATGTAAATAGTGTTTTTTGTATATGCTGAAGAGAATTCAAGGTTTTTTTACAATAGCATGTTGAAACTGTTGGAGGGTGTTATTTCTATGATAGCACACAGAAATATGCCATTTAGGCAGCCTATCCACTAGCAAATGTTCTATTTCTAATGCGTAATCCTAGAAATAGTCCATTGTATGGAGTGTCTGTTGTGTCATATTTCTATGCTAATGCACAGAAACATGACATTTAATCTGCCACAGAAGCTGTCATGTCAGCTTACAGCTCAGATTTGGGCTAAGCATATTTGATGTGCGATCACATTTCACTTTTGGATACAGTATTGTGTGAGAGTGGCTGGAATTCCGATTGTCAAAACTATTTTAATATTCATTAAGACAACCTCCCCTTCTATCTCCCATCTTTTAGGAATGTCTACTAACAATTATCAGCAGAGTCTCATGGTTCCCTAGCCCACATTTCCTGCTCAAAAAATTAGGCAAGTGTAGGTGTGAGTGCGATTCATATAAAATGATCTCCAAAACAATCTCTATGAATAGTTTATTAAATTAAATGTAATGAACCAAAATTCAGTGCAATTTATTACGAGGAATCCCATGCTAATTGTGGTACAAGATTAGCAAAACAAATATTTATATAAAAGTGCTAAAATAGACTCTAATGTTAAATCTATATTTTTGAAACATTAAATTATATCTAGACATGATTTTGATGTCATTAATATGGATGTTGTTTGTATTAAATGTAATAATCAAAAAAGAAAATATAAAGAGGCATGGTTTATAGCAAATAATAGCAGGCAATAAATAAGAGACACTCTGTATTGCATTATCATGTAAATGATATATTTAATTTTAATGTATAGATCTATTTTGTGGAAATACTAATACTATAACTTTGCTTGTAGAAGAATTGAATAATTTGAATGGCTTGAAATGGATTATTAAAAAGAAAGAAAACAAAAATATTAAATATTTGGATTTAATTTTTACAAGAGATAACAGTATATTAAACTATAAATTGATAATCAAGATATTGCAAAAAAGGGGATATATAAATTGGAAATCAAAAGTACCAATTATGCCTAAGATGGCAAGTTTTACAACTTTTTTCTTTCGTTCTGGAAAATTATATCATTACCAAGGTGATAAACTGAAAAATATTGAGATATTTGCCAAGGAATTGCTTGATGTTGGTTACAAAATGGAATAAATAAACAATACTTTATGTCAATTTAAAAAAAGTTATAATGGTTTAAAGAAAATAAAGATTGATACAAAACAATGGATATCTGATCTAATCCATTTATTTAAAAACCACAAGGGAAATTTATTAAGGATATACATAAGAACGTATTTAATATTTCATTCCTTGTTCCAAACAGTGTTAGTAAAGTAGTCAATAATTCTAAGGATGTCATACCTTTCAAGCAGAAAATAATATTGTAAATCAAATTTTTTGTGACTGTAGGTTATCATAAATAGGTGAATCGAGTTGCAGTAGAGAAGAGATTAAAGCCCATGAATTGTTATGTAATTATGTGAAAAGTAAAAATAATAGTAATTTAATGACTGCTTCAGTTTTCTTTGATTGTGAAAAATATGTAAATACAGATTTAAATTTGACTTTAAAAGTGTGTAAATTCTTCATGAAGAGAAAAATCATAATAAAAGAAAAATTAAGTGGGCAATTTTTTTTAAATAGTAATGAAATGCATTAAATAAATATATAAGCTACTAACATTTAAATACAGGATTCATGGGATTTGAATTAATGATGTCTGCTTCCACTGTGTTTTTTTTTTTTTTTTAATTTATGGCAGCTGAGACAGGTTTAAGAAATTAACTGAAAGTATTTCTGCAGATTTGAAGACTGTTTATAATAGTTTATTGCCATTAAATTCACTATTTTTATTATAATTACAATTTTGTTTTAATTAAAAGACATTTTATTTATATTATCTATGCTTATTTGCATATTTTATTGTAGTTCTATAATTATGACTAACCTGGATAAAAACAATGCATAGATATTATAATTATTAAAATTATAAACTTTTTTGAATAGTTTTCAATTATTATTATCATCATCATTATTATTATCATCATCATCATCATCATCATCATCATCATCATCATCATTATTATTATTATTATTATTATTATTATTATTATTATTATTATTATTATTATTATTATTATTATTATCATCATTATTATTATTATCATCATCATCATTATTATTATTGTTACTATAAATATTGTTTGTATTTTGTGAATACTATATTATTGGAAATTATATAAAAATGGTATTTATTTAATAGAAATATTAAAACTTGCTTTATATTTTGCCGATGTTTTAATATTTTTATTTAATAAAAGGAAACTGTTTGTTTTTAACCACTTCTTTTGTTTTCAAAATATGTAAAATATATGAAGTTAATTTCATAATATGTTTTTATTTAATCGATCTAAATTCTATATTGGTAAAGTTTGAACATCCAAAGAAAAAATGGAGGATAAATTCTCCATAACTTCAGAAACCAATATTTGTAAATTAGACCCTTAATGCCATGGGTGAAGTTTGCATATTATTGAAACTAAACTGTGGTGAGGACAAATAGCATTCATGTACATGTATATTAACAAGAAAGAAGCATAGAAGAAATCTATATGAGAAATATTTTAATTTTCAGAATCCATTGTTAAACATTACACATATATATTTTTATATAAACTGAAGGCAAGGATGAAAAAATCTATTGCCCGTATATTGTCCATGCATGATACCATTTCCCACAATATATATATATATATATATATATATATATATATATATATATATATATATATATATATATATATATATATATATATATAAAAAAGCATAGAGAAAAAATCATTTATTGGAATCATACCTACATATTAGTGCTAAAAAATGGGGAAAAAATCCCCTAGTGTAATTTCATTTTGTATTTTTTAAAACAGGAAAATGTATTAATAAACAGTTTTGATTAAAATTAAAACATTCCTCCAAGATACTATGTAATGGTAAAAAATGTATTATGGAAAATCTTGCTTAAAACTTGTCTATGGTATAAAAAGCTAAAAGAAAGCTTTTAAACAAACTTTTAAAGAAGATGAGTATTTTGTTTTATATTTAACCTTATGTTTGTAAATCAAGAGTAATTATAACTTGAACTGGGGGAATAAAATAATTGCAGTAATAATTAAATTATTTTATTATTAAAATATATGTATGTGCATACATTATATGTACATTTGATATGTAAATACTTATAATTTCTTAAAATAAAACTAAATTAATACTTTTAAACTGCTTCGTGAAGTCAATTCGTCACTCAATACTAACTCTTAAGCAAGAATACCAAACAAGGAACAAGTATTTATAATGATTTTATATGGGTAAGAATTTAGATTATTGTTCTAGCTAAAATATCCATTGCAAGCTGTGACCAAACAACTTAACCCAATATGTAAAGAAACTTAAAAAGCTTCTTCAATGTACACTACATGTTTATGTAAACTATGCTATATGGGTTGTGCATTAAGCACTTAAAATATATATGCATGTATGCATGACAATGTAACTTAAATCTCTGTAAAATCACATATTAAACATGTGCTTTCCAGTGATCTATTAATCAAATATAATTATCTAATTTTTTGAATTGCTTATTCTAATGTCCATTGTTGTCTTATTAATCTTTTGATGGTCTCAGTTTTTGTGAATAAGTGCACCAAATGATGATTAATGATCTCAAGAAAAAAGTTTAGAATGGCTCTTGATTTTATTTAAATGGGATTCAATAGTTTCATGATTTTAGTTGCTCTGGATACACATATGATGGTTTGATTTCATTGTTCTATTTTGTATTTGCTTTTAAAAATAATGGTGAGAGTTAATGTGAATAAATCCATAAAAAATAAATATCACTATTTCCTTTTTTCCATTCAAATTAAGATATCAATTTCTGTTTCCAAGCTCAGAGTTTTTCTTAGTCTTTTATGATGATATTAATTGCACCCATGATTGTATTTGAAAATATAACTTTAACAAAGATTCACTACAAATATAATGCCCTTTTTAATTTTCCAATAATACAGCATAATGAATAAAAAAATGAAAGTCATCTGTCAAGCATTGGTGGTTGAGAGGTCAGCACAGCCGCCTTACAAGCAGTTGTCTGAGTTGGTGGGTTTACATCCTGGCTGATGCTATGACACATGAAAAAAGGAAGCTCACTCTTAACAATTTTTTGTATTTGCCATGAAAAAAATCCACACTGAAGTTTTATTTTTTTCCAAATTTGTTATATTACTTGCATGAAATTATTTTTAATTAAAAATGTTTTATAATGACTTATTTAATTAGATAGTAGATACTTGTTATTTATTATTAATATAAGAGTATCAAAATTAGCATATTGTCAATTATAAAAACATAATCACAGTAATATTCAAATAAAAAGTATTCTTATGTATTAAAAAGAAAATAAAATTATCTAGTGCATTTTAGTTTTGCATATTGTAATCAATATTTAAGGCTTTTTTTACAATAAAAATTATACAGATTTAAATTAAAATCACTATACAAGTACACTAACAGCCACATTGTTTTCCATGAGATATCACATTTCATTAAGTGTGGTAGATATGTTCTTTAAAATTTTTTTTTTTTTGATTAGCGAGATCGATTATTTAAATAAATATTAAAATATGATTTTTATTCAGATTATTAGTATGCAATTTTGAATACATTTTTAAAAGCAAAAATACATTTTATTACAGAGTTATGCAGAAAAAAAAATTTCAGTTCTACATTTTTATGTATATTCAATAACATTACAAGATGTTTTAAAATCGAACAAATGTTAGGCTCATACAAAGTTTATTATTAAGAAATCGTGTTTTTTTTTTTCCAAAATCATTAAAAGTAACTAAATTACAATATGATGATTATTATTTCTGTCAAAGTAAAATACTGTTAGTAAAATTTTATATACATAAAAGTGAGTAAACACAGTGTATATTTTTTAAACTAATGTACACATTACAAAAATTTAATCTGGTCTTAATATATTTCATTGTTGTATGAAAATAAAGTGTGATTTTGATGTATTTATTATAAGCATATACACTTATTCATGCCCTTAACTTTCTTTTCATTTCTTCATATACACTTTAATGCAGAAAAAAATAATAAAACTTCATAATTTTCCTGACAATTTCGACTATCCAGCAATCTTCATCAGAGCACTCTCAATTTTTTCTACCTTAAAATTATTTCCCATTAAAGGGTATATGAGAAGAGTTATTATAAGCAATATATATATATATGATTTATTATACTAAATAAAACACTTTTCATTGGCTTTTTAATCATCAATGATTAAAATATTTACCTTGGACAAAAAATTAATAAAGAATACAGATTACAACGCAGCAATACTGGATAAAAATAAATTCTGTACTCTAAATTCACTAATTATATTCTAAGTTTGCTTTCAATATACTGTATATAGCACTAATATAATGTACCATAATGTGTATTATGAATTAATTTTGTACTGTACAGTTTGAATATGTTGCTTTGGGCTGAAATAGGGAGAATAACTACCTTATGACATCCTCAGGCTTACACGGTTGGTTCAAATCCTTCTGCTTTCATTGAATTTCCTTTTTTTGTAAATTCAAATGGATTGTTATTATTGTGCCGGTCAAAATTGTGTATTCATTCAACAAGACCAATAATCCAAGCAAAAGTATCTTGAATCCAACCATGCACAAGATACATATGTCCAGACAAGGATGAATTCTAACCCATTTGCCTAAATTATTGACTCTCTGACTAATGGATAACGTTTGTGATGACACTAGCAGTGCTTGGTTTTATTCCATCCCAGCTGGAGATCATGGTTTACATAGAGACTCAAAATAATGAAAGGGGTTTATATGAAAATTTAATGATTTAATGGATTCTTATGATTGCAGAATGGTACAGATATAATTTGATCGATTGCTAATGGTTTGAACCTTAATAATGATAATTATTCCTGGCAACAATATAAAGAAGTAAATTTAAATCAAGGAAATATTTAAATAGATAGAGTAATTAACCTTAGAGATTGGGAGTGATGACAAACTAAGCTTATTTAAATGACAATATTATAGGAATTTATTATAGAATTTAGTACAAAATAAATTAAGACTTTGTTTATACAACTTGGTTATTTTATTTAATTTGTTTTGATACGGCTTTGACAAACAATGTAAAAGTTTGTTAATTGGTCGGCCAAAAATCAATCAGCAATAAAATGTTATTAGCTTTCCAAGATATTATAAATAAATCTGTTTATATATATTACAAGATGTGAAAGATGTGCATTTAAAACAATATTACATTTAAAATCATTTGATATAATGAGTGTGGTAAGCAAAATAATTCTTAAATAAATAATTGACAATTATACAGTCCGATATAATTAATTACGGAATTGGTTTGTGAAGGATGTGCCATCATGTCAGAGAGCATTTCAGGTTTTCTAAATAAAGATATAAAATGATGAAGAAGGTAGTATGCTATTATAGATTACAACAAAATAAATGAAGTGAGTTATAAACCTTTGGGTGGCTTTGCTAAAGAAGTTCCTGATATGTACAGGAGATAAAAGAAATGTTAGCACTCTAGCCAAAGCATGTCTCTGAATAATCATAATAATATTTTTATGTGCATACACATCTTAATGGCAATGTCTGAAAAGAACCCTTGGTATGAACTATGTCTACTTTGAGGGAGTGTGAAAGACCGGACTGGTCAGAGTTAAATTTCTGAAGGTCCTGGTGAGTAAGTAGCAAAGCAAATTACTAATACTAAATGAATGGTTGTAGGTATAAATACATAATGCCTTCGACTTATATATAGATAATGTATCACTAACAAAATTAATAAATGAATTTCTGCTTAAAATAATCAGTTCCCTGACGTCGAAAGAAAGTCACCACAAACATTAGTCATTAATGAATGAATAGTAAATTATATTACAAAAAGAAAGGCAAGAATTAAAACTAAAATATAAAATTGTTTTCCCCACTCATCACTGAAGATTACAAATAGGGCTTGTCTTTAATTAACATAGACGGGGCATTGGATATCAAACTAATAAATTGTAAATCATAATTTTAATATTTTCTGATAAATAAAATATATGTATGAAATATATATATACTGATATATATATATATATATATATATATATATATATACTGATAAAATTCTATGATAAATTTTACTTAATTGCTTCACTAAATTATTTATTCTTTCAGAAATAATTACAGGGCTATTTAAATTGGAGGTAATGGTAAGATACTTTTAAAATAATTTCAATCATTCAAATAAATATATACATGAGGTACAAAAGTTAATGAGCTTTCTATTAATTAATTTATGGGAAGTATGTCTTTTTGTAATGATTTTTAAATTAAAAAAAATAACAGGGGGAGGATTTAAAGTTAATAGCTCATTGAATTTTGTAGTTGGCCATTTCAGTAAGTCAAATAATCTAAACAAACCGACAAAAATTAATTTAATTTGCCACATCAAAATAATGTAAAATTTTATAAGAATTGATATTTTAAATTGAATAAAATTAAAAGATGCATTTTAAACCAAGCCGTATAAACATTACACAAATATATAAATTAATATTGATTTAAACAAGTGAAATAAAATCAATGGCTTGCAGCAAATTGGAAATTATAATAATATACCTATTGAAAGATGTTTCACAGCTTAACAGAGGCAGTTACAGTCAGAGTATTAGCAGGTTTACTTGATACAGACAGGCTCTGGCTAGATGTAGACCACACTGGATGGCATTGATGAGCTGGAGAGACAGAGCTCCGGAAAGCACGGTCAATCTTTTAGCCAGCCATTCTTTTAGGCACGATGTTGAAACAGTAAGATTCATATTCGAATCTTAAGTTTCACCTTTTTCTGTCGTCTCTCACTGACCGGTCTATCTCACCCAAATTTAAACTTTTTGGTATCAAATTGTGTGTGTAACAATATTAAAAATGTATAAATATATGTAGAATTCAGCATAAACACACACACACATGTCGATCTCAAATTAAAGGCAATAAATAGGGATAAAATAATATAATTTAGATTTCTTTTAGTTA
Organism: Epiperipatus broadwayi; assembly: GCA_028023455.1. Taxonomy (NCBI): domain Eukaryota; kingdom Metazoa; phylum Onychophora; class Udeonychophora; order Euonychophora; family Peripatidae; genus Epiperipatus; species Epiperipatus broadwayi. The sequence continues at coordinate 86,166 of JAQFVV010000951.1, read as the reverse complement.
TATAATTTTGTATAATTTTAATCATTTATTTTGGATTATAAAGTTCGTATTTATTGCTTTGTTTAGATTTTGTTTAATAATAATTCAAAAAAAATCTGATGTAATATTTAATTAAAAGGTAAAATAATCTTATGTTCCCTTTTTGTCTTTGAAATTTAAAAGCATCGGTCAGTGTTAGATAATAGATTAATTAAAGAAAAATTCCCCAAAATGTAATTAGTAAATGTAAAATGTAAACAATGGAACGGCAGCTTTCTTTAATTAAAACCAACAAAATGCATTGATTATCCTCAGGGCAGATTAAGTAGAACCTAAAAATACCTTAACAAAAATGTGGGAGATCAAGATAAGAAAAGAGGCCATCTTAGACTTGCTGGAAACATTCACTTAAACTTTAGCTCTGCTCTCGATCACTGAGAGTCTCCAAAATATAAAAATAAATTGTTCCTGCCAAGGTATGACCGAGTAAAAGCACCTAGATTATTCTCCATCGGGAGATGGCCTATTGGATGCTGAACTTTCCATTGCCCATCATAAATTCACCATGAAGATCTGCTGCCTGAAATAAATGAGAAAGCTGCTGCTGCTGTTAAAATAAATGAAATGCCTAAATACAAGAAAGAACTGCTAATCACGAACCTTTTGCTACTAAACTAATGGAATCAGAAAACTTCTTATAAAACAGGTACCTGTCTGTGTTCAAACTCTAGAGTACTCTAATAATATGCTATAGCTCTTCTTCATACTACTTATCTAAATTATGAAATGTAAAAACTAACATATGTATAACTAAAACTGAATGATTAACTTAATGTGTAAATTTCTCTAATAATCTAGCTTACCTCATTCTATCTTTCTTGGGTCCATATTTCTAAAATCTACATTTTATCTATATTTATTATTTAATTATTGCATGCTCATAATTGTCTTTATTTTCAAAGTTTAAATCTAGGATCGCTTGAAACAACGAATGCGTGTCAAATTTTCATTAATATTTACTTTCCTAAATAACTTAACTTTCATATAAATCAACACGCATTTAATGCATCATTTATTGTAATGCAGGGTCTACTACTTCGCAAATGGCTGGCATTTTAGTTGTAATAACTCCCAGTTTATATAGGTTTTGTATTTATTAAATCTTAATGAATAATTCTAGAAAATTACATTTCTTTGAGAGTCGCCAACGTTCTTTAGTAAATGTTGATAATGTAGGGCCGAGTTAGAACTCTATTTAAATCTTATCATAATCGTTAATACATTATACATGTGTTATGTTTTAGAGACGCGATGACCCATTCCACTGTGAAATTTCCGGATTCTTCAGGGTTGAAATTAACCCCAGTCGTCCTACACAAGCGGACATAATAAATGCTCCCATAGGACTTGACATTGTCATGCAGCCAGCTGGCAAACTGCGACACGGACTGCTTGTCCCTGGTTATGCTTATGTGACACCTTCCTTCATCAGGCCAATGGCAGAGACCAGCCTGACATTCTTATAAACCCATTCACGGCATTGCAGTTTCGATATACTGCCATTCCATATCGCCTTTCTAAAGCGTACCACGTGTTCCTTTACTTAATTTTATTATTCTATATATCACTCCGCCTCTGCATTATCTTCATAATTCACTCTCAAATAAATGTTTGCCCTTAGTTATAAATAAATATTTTAATTAAATAAATATATGTCTGCCGCTACTCTTATAACCCTTACTTTAGACTCTTCCATTGCAAAGGTATAAATCCCTCCAGGCATGCATTAGAAATACTTACTCAAGAATTTTAGGTAGCTAGATTACACCATCAAATAAATGAATTCCTTTTGTAGGCATTATAGTATTGGAAATACCATTACTGAGGTCCTCAAGATAAAATAAGGTTGATACAAATAAATGTATTTCTTTTGTAAACATTATAGTATCGGAAATAACGCTATTGAAGTCCTCAATATAAAATAATGTCTAAATAAATAAATGTATTTTTTAAAATATAATACTATTGCAAATCCTTCTAATGAGGCTTTGAATCCATAAAATATTATTAGTAAATGATTTTCTTATTAAAATGTGTGAATAAATAATTTTAAACTATACGTCTGCAGTTACATTTCATTTATTCGATACCCATTCTATATAATATTTCCTCGATTATGTAAATATGAATGTTTAATTAATATTAGTTTGATTATTGGCTAACTTGAAAATAAAATCATGAATCTCTTGCATATCCCTGACCACCGTGCCTAAGGAAATGTTTACTAATGTCGCATCAGATGCGTTGTTTCGTGGATTGTATTGTGGAACCGATAAACTATGTTCGAACTCAGTACCACGGGTGGCTTCGCTACCTCGATGGTGCTGCTGTTCTGTGTGGTGGTCGAATTCTGCACTATGTTTACGAGTCACATGTTTTCTGACTGTTACATAGTAAATTTTTTTTTTAGCGTTTGGCGCTTTCCAACGTGGAGCTTTCAATACAAAAAACCCATATATACCCTGAGCAAAATATAACACATATAAATTTCTTTTAGCGTTCATTACTCGAGTTAGCTAATTATTCTATATATATACGATTTTGTTTTGATAAAAATAATGAAAAAATAAAAAATAAATCGAGTGAAATAATGTGGGTCGAGTGAATGAAAGGACAGCAGGCGTAATAACATATTTAAGGAAAGCAGGGGTGTGTGTATAATTTAAGAAGGAATGAAAATACTCAGATCTAATGAAATATATTATATATATATATATATGTCAAAAAAAAAGTAATCAGTCACTAAATGAGAAAGCAAGTAGCATTGAATTTTTTTTTATTAAAGCACCGTTATATATATAGCATAGACAGCAGAAGCTTGTTATATATGTTAACAGTAAATATTTTGTTAAAGTACAAATATATATATCATAGACAGCAGTGGCTTATTATACACGTTACCAGTAGTTCGCTATAATATATATGTTAAATATGTTAAACGCAGCAATATAGAGATAGGGCAATGTAGAGTAGGTGAGGGCAGCGAAAGAGTGTTATAGGGCCAATATACTGGTGGGGAGTAGTCAAATGCTAGTGGTATCAAATAAATAATATTAAGAAAAATGGAAGCAGAAAATGACAGTATAGCATCAATGAACTTCAGTCTAAGGTTACTTGAAATATTTAGACAGAGTAAAGAAGAATGGAGGAAAATACGTGAGGAAGCGAGAAGAAGATATGAAGAACCAAAAATGAGACAGGAAGAGGAGGAGATAAGAGTTAGGGAGCATCAGAAAATTGATAGGGATATGTTGATATATCTTGAAATGATCAAAGAACATTATGGAATATCCCCAGTTAGTAAAAAGGAAGAAGAAATTAAAGATATGGAAAAGGAAAGGCAATTAGAAATACTTGACAAACCTATGATAATAGATGAGCAAATAGACCTTATTCCAACAGATGAAGGCCCACAAGAACCATTGAGTGAAAGCAGTAAAAAGGAGACAAGCATGGATGGGGACAAAAGAATAGGACCAAAAGGCATGGAAGAAAACATGAAAATGGACAGTGGATATCAAAGCCACTTAACAAAGATGGTCCACGTTAAAATATTTAGAGTGGAAATAAGGGAAAAACCTCAAACCTACCTAGAGAGCTTACAGAAGTTCTTAAAATTTCATAAGAAAGGGCCAGATGTGCAGATAGCTATAGCTAGTTACCATCTGCAAGGATCTGCCAAAAACTGGTGGAATATGGGAAGTGGAAATTTAGAACGATCTAGCATAGCATGCCGCTAACCATCCAACCATTAATGACAGACATTCAAATAAAAGATATAGGAGAAATGATTGAATTTTCTACTACTGTGTATTTGAACCATTGGGGCAAAGAGCCACCTGACAGAGGACTAAAATTGGAAATCCCAAGGCCGCAGTCATCGACGATGAGAGATCGGTATTATCCACCTGACCCGGGGTTGTAAACATATTAGACTCTTAGGACAGATTAAACGCATGTGAGAATATTAAAACGAACTTGATGTAATGAACTTGGTTGAATGGATTGTACTTTAGTCAAATAGGGTTTTAGATAGAAATTTTATTATATATATATTATTGTTTTAATTACTATTACTCTTAAAAAATTTTTTTTATATTATACTAACTAATCCTATTCTAAGAATTTTATATATATATATACATTCAGTTTAACTAATTATTACTATGATGTTAACCAGACATGGCCAAATTAGGCCATTTTAATTAAACTATAAATTCTAGATCCGGGTATATAAATTGTTCGTTGCTTCATGTAATCTCTGCTTTCTATATTTCAATATATCTGTAAAAAAAATAATAATTTTTTCGTATTTAAATTATGTAATGTAATTTTTTTTTCTTGCCTCCTTTGTCCTTCCTTAATTGTTCACGGGAAGTACGGTGAAATAAAACAGTAAGATTCGTATTTGAATCTTAAGTTTCACCTTTTTCTGTCGTCTCTCACTGACCGGTCTATCCTGCCCAAATTTAAACTTTTTGGTATCGAATTGTGTGTGTAGCAATATTAAAAATGTATAAATATATGCAGAATTCAGCATAAACATGCACACATTTCGATCTCAAATTAAAGGCAATAAATGGGGATAAAATAATATAATTTAGATTTCTTTTAGTTATATAATTTTGTATAATTTTAATCATTTATTTTGGATTATAAAGTTCGTATTTATTGCTTTGTTTAAATTTCGTTTAATAATAATTCTAAAAAAATCTGATGTAATATTTAATTAAAAGTTAAAATAATCTTATGTTCCCTTTTTGTCTTTGAAATTTAAAAGCATCGGTCAGTGATAGATAATAGATTAATTAAAGAAAAATTCCCCAAAATGTAATTAGTAAATGTAAAATGTAAACAATAGAACGGCAGCTTTCTTTAATTAAAAACCAACAAAATGCATTGATTATCCTCAGGGCAGATTAAGTAGAACCTAAAAATACCTTAACAAAAATGTGAAAGATCAAGATAAAAAAGAGGCCATCTTAGACTTGCTGGAGACATTGACTTAAGCTTTAGCTTTGCTCTCGATCACTGAGAGTCTCCAAAATATAAAAGTAAATTGTTCCTGCCAAGGTATGACCGAGTAAAAGCACCTAGATTATTCTCCATAGGGAGATGGCCTATCGGATGCTGAACTTTCCATTGCCCATCATAAATTCACCATGAAGATCTGCTGCCTGAAATAAATGAGAAAGCTGCTGCTGCTGTTAAAATAAATGAAATGCCTAAATACAAGAAAGAATTGCTAATCACGAACCTTTTGCTACTAAACTAATGGAATCAGAAAATTTCTTATAAAACAGGTACCTGTCTATGTTCAAACTCTAGAGTACTCTAATAATATGCTATAGCTCTTCTTCATACTACTTATCTAAATTATGAAATGTAAAAACTACCAACATGTATAACTAAAACTGAATAATTAACTTAACGTGTAAATTTCTCTAATAATCTAGCTGACCTCATTCTATCTTTCTTGGGTACGTATTTATAAAATCCACATTTTATCTATATTTATTATTTAATTATTGCATGCTCATAATTGTCATTATTTTCAAAGTTTAAATCTAGGATCGCTTGAAACAACGAATGTGTGTCAAATTTTCATTAATATTTACTTTCCTAAATAGCTTAACTTTCATATAAATCAACACGCATTTAATGCATCATTTATTGTAATGCAGGGTCTACTACTTCGCAAATGGCTGGCATATTAGTTGTAATAACTCCCCGTTTATGTAGGTTTTGTATTTATTAAATCTTAATGAATAATTCTAGAAAATTATATTTCTCTGAGAGTCGCCAACATTCCTTAGTAAATGTTGATAATGTAGGGTTGAGTTAGAACTCTATTTAAATCTTATCATAAACGTTAATACATTATACATGTGTTACATTATAGAGACTCGATGACCTATTCCACCATGAAATTCCCAGTTTCTTCAGGGTTGAAATTAACCCCAGTTGTCCTACACAAGCGGACATAATGGGTGCTTCTGTAGGATTTGACAACATCATGCAGCCAGCCGGCAAACTGCAACACGGACCGCTAGTTCCTGGTTATGCTTATGTGACACCTTACTTTGTCAGGCCGATGGCAGAGACCAGCCCGACATTCTTATATACTCATTCACGGCATTGCAGTTTCGATATACTGCCATTTCATATCGCATTTCTAAAGCATACCACATGTTCCTTTCTTAATTTTATTATTCTATATCATCACTCCGTCTCTGCATTATTTTCATAATTCACTCTCAAATAAATGTTTGCCGTTAGTTATAAATAAATATTTTAATTAAATAAATATATGTCTGCTGCTACTCTTATAACCCTTACTTTAGACTCTTGCATTGCAAAGGTATAAATCCCTCCAGGCATGCATTAGAAATACTTGCTCAAGAATTTTAGGTAGCTAGATTACGCCTTCAAATAAATGAATTCCTTTTGTAGGCATTATAGTATCGGAAATACCGTTACTGAGGTCCTCAAGATAAAATAAGGTCGAAACATTTAAATGTATTCCTTTTGTAAACATTACAGTATTGGAAATACCGCTACTGAAGTCCTCAATATAAAATAATGTCTAAATAAATAAATGTATTCTTTAAAATATAATAGTATTACAAATCCCGCTAATGAGGCTTTGAATCCATAAAATATTATTAGTAAATGATTTTCTTATTAAAATGTGTGAATAAATCATTTTAAACTATACGTCTGCAGTTACGTTTCATTTATTCGATACCCATTCTATATAATATTTCCTCGATTATGTAAATATGAATGTTTAATTAATATTAGTTTGATTATTGGCTAACTCGAGAATAAAATCATGAATCTCTTGCATATCCCTGACCACCGTGCCTAAGGAAATGTTTACTAATGTCGCATCAGATGCGTTGTTTCATGGATTGTATTGTGGAACCGATAAACTATGTTCGATCTCAGTAACACGGGTGGCTTCGCTACCTCGATGGTGCTGCTGTACAGTGTGGTGGTTGAATTCTGCACTATGTTTACGAGTCACACATTTTCTGACTGTTACAATGTCTTGTATATAGATTAATCACTTTTCTTCAGTAAACTCAACAATAATCCTGCTTATCAAATTTTCCACTATTTATGTGATCTGGCCTTATCTATAGGATTGAATCTACAGTGACAACTGCCAATTGCAATAGCTCTAACTGTTTCTCTAAGGTTGGTGCCTGCTTTGCTAAAGTAAATTATAATTCTGCATGATCATGCCCCAAGGGTTGATTTGCTAATTAAAATAACAACAACAAGCATATTAAGTTTATCAGTCATTGTATTGACAAAATCTATTTAATTAAGGTTTAGATTAACATAAATGTAGATTTTATTCAGAAAAATTTTAGGAATTTGGTACAATGACTTTTAAACATATTTGACATAAACTTAAATAGAAATTTACAAAATATTTCTTAAAATATTACATTGTTTACATAATTGATTCTCAAGTGTACATTGATTAAAAGATAAATATAAAATGTTACCCACTAATTAATTGAAGAAAACGAACTTTAATAAAGAATTTGAAATATTTGTAACATTTTATAGATATCTAGGATTCAATTCAATTTAAGAAAATAAACACAATATACATTTTTACAAATATAAAATAAATAAACTAATATAAAAAAAAGTTAGTTTTAATTATAAAATAAGATTAATGAAATATGAAAGATTATAATATTGATTAAAATATACTACCACCTATTATGAGATGGGTGTCAGTTAATAAGGATTCGGTTCAAACCCAGACTAGTGCTGATGACATTGGCACTAGGTGAAGCAGAAATATGTACTATATTTCCAGCTTCATTATTGAATGTCTGCTTAACACATGAATTAACTATTACTAATACTTTGTATAGATAAATAATCTTTTACAAGAAACATGGAAGCATCCACAGTAAAACCATTGGAATTTAATATATTATGCAATCAGACAACATAAGAATTTCTTTTTGTGTGGAGATTTAAAAGTACTGATTGTCAGATAAATTATATGATAGTAAGCTCCATGAATAAAATTATTGTTGTATCAAAAAGATATTATGTCATCAGGCACAATAAAATTGATGGTATTCTATAGATAATTTATGACAATACTAAATTTCAATATATATTAACAGAAAAACAAGTTATTTGGATATTTATGGTTGTCATATTATTGACACATGAAATTCTATTAAGTAGAGTGTTATAAATCCAAATAAATTTATTTTTGTGTTTATTAAGTAGAATTACTATAACTCATTGTCTGGCGATGGCATTATTATTAACAATTTGATTAAAAAGAAACAATGTCATTTCCTACTTGGGAGAATATTTCATTTAAGTTAGTATTTTACCAAAGAATAACCATTACTAGTTTTCTAATAATGTTCTTACTAACACCAATGGGATTAACTGACAAAATAACATTTTTAAATTTGGTAAAATTATAGAAAACGTATAAAGTGCTGAAGTGAAAAGTATAAGGATTGATAGGATTTAAAAATGATTTATGAATTAAAATGGCAAATGATACACGCATTCACTGTTCATAGATTTTGTATATACAGTTAAAGCAACATATAAATTTAAAAAATGATGACAATCTTATTAAATATAGTGATATATGTTGAAAATGACGTTTTAAACCGAAACAAGTATTATTTTGATAAACTTTTAAATAATGAATCAAAAATTGAGATGACGTTATTTAAGAATAAATCAATTTCGTATATTTATTTAGGTTCGGATAAAATATTCAATTAAGTGTAATTAAAATTGCTCTTTGTAATTCTAAAAATGAAAAGACTGCAAATCTTAATGACATAATTATCAACATCGTTTCAAACGTTACCTTTTTACAATCACTGATTACTAAGGATTGCATTGGGTTACTATTTCATGAAAGTGACCCAAGGTTACATTTATTACTTTTTCAATCTATTGAAATATTTCATATTTGTAAATCAGATTTATTTATTTAGAATATATATTTATCTAATCTTTCATCCTCATCACTGTTATTATTACTGTTGCTGCTGCTTTTATTGCTTTTAATTAATATAAAATATTAATTATTATTTGATGTTAACCTAATACAGTTAGTTGAGAGTAATATAAAATGTGTTTTTACTTTTGCTGACAATCAGTTTCTGCAAACCAAGAAATGAACTTCTGTGTGTGTGTGGATATTTATGTAGTTTACTTTAGAATTAATTTCATTTCACTAAAATAATGAATACCATTTTTATGTCCACATACTTTAAATGTTTTAAAATCAATAGATTTTTGAGGACCAATTTACTCATGGTGCGATATAGGCAGCAGAATTATGGGTGTTTGCATTCATAATTCTATGTCTCAAATGGAAATTTGCTAGAAAAGTTAGCCTAAGATTTTGCAACATATTTCTTTGGAGTCTGGCCTCAAAATATGAATATTAATGAACTTGCAGCAAATTATCTTTTGTGGCAATAAGCTATTTGTGTTTGACATTTGTTCTGTTAATAAACTATTATTTTCTCTGCTTTAATTTATTAAATACACATATATCTTATTAATATTGTACCTTCCCCACGTCAATTCATATCCTTCTAATATATGTGTATCATACAAAGATATTGAATGATGAAAGGCACCATAAAAATAAAAAGTAAAAAGGCAATTTTTATAAACCATGTTAAATATTGCAAAATAGACAATTCACTAATATTGATACACACAGTTCATAAAAAAATGCATACTATCTGTTTTTAGATGTTCAAAAAATTTCAATTAATAACGATTTTATAATAACAGAAATGGTCATATTATTTTACAACTGGAAGCTATAATTATGTATGTAGATATGAGAATTATTAAAATTTTTGTATATTTTATAGACATTTTTATGTGATAATGAGCTGTTAAAATCAAATTTATAAATACATTGTGTTTTAGTTGTTTCTGTTTCAAAATCACTTTTAATCCTTTTGTAAATAATCTACTATATGGATCTGGTAAAAGATTGAGAGTACAAATTTGTAATGTCTTATTTAACACATTTTTGATATATATATATATATATATATATATATATATATATATATATATATATATATATATATATATATATATATATATATATATATATATATATATATGTGCCCTTTTGTATGGGTCACCATTTAAGTTTTGTGCTAATCTAGTAGAAAATTTTAAATTTAAGAAGTATTTTAAATATGGGATGTTGACTTTGCTTGTGGTAATGTTACCATAAGTTTAATTAAAGCAATCTATGAGTATTTGATATGTGAATTGTGTTGATATTGAGAAGATATTTAAAATGATGATGATTATGATGTAATACTGCATTAATATGTTTAATAACAAATGTTTAAAGCTAAAGTATTTAAAAGATTTAGTTAAAATTAGACAAAGATATTTATTTAATTTAAAATATATGTTAAAAGTGAATAAAAATATTTTAAATTATAAGTACTTAAATTGAGATTAATATTTGATTTTAATCATATCAAATAATTATTTTAAAATCTGATATAATATCTTATTTATTTTTAAAAATAAATATTTATTTTAAAAAAGCAATTGTTAAGTTTATTTTTAGACAAGCGTTTCTTGTGTTATAAAGAACAGATGTTATACACAAACATGCGTGGAAGTTATCTAATAAAGTTGCAAAACTATTTTAAAAAAATCATGTTGTAAAATTTATAAATAATACGTGAGTTATCACGAGATAAAAATAAAGATATTAATGTAAAATATTAAATCTGATTTTTAAAAATATTACTTTAAAAATATAACGTATTTAAAAAGATTTAATTTATTTTAAATGATCTTATAAAAGTTAAAATTTAGGCCAAGTGAGAAAGAATATTTCAAAAGAATGTTTAATAGGTTTAAATAAACGATAAAGATTATTTTAAAAAAATGTGATAATATTAAATATTAAATAAGTCATTATTTTATTTTAATAGTGAGTTGATAAATATGTAAATAAGCAAAGTTTGATTGTTTAAACGTACCAATCAGATAAGGAGTTTCTAGCAGTATAAAAGCTGGATTCAATTGTTGAGGGGGGCTCTCTGTAATTAAATTTCTAAGTTAATCGTGCTATTGAGAAAATAGCCAAGTAAATTTATAAACGCTCTTAAAATCAGTTTTAAAATCATAAGAGTGTTATTGTATATAATTTTATAATTTTTAAATGATAAGTATGCAGTAGAAACTTAATAATTCCCTATTGGTCTTCTCAATATCGAAACTCAATTTACGTACAAATAATCATGGAAACATCACATATCGGAGAAATATATCAGAAACTTTATGCTAGAGAAATAATAGACGCTGGATTAGTACATAAAACTACGAGATGGAGAAAAGTAGTATTTTGGACTATAAATAGTTTTAAAAGTTTAAATTACTATTGTCTATTATAAATAGATATTTAAAAGAAATATGAATACTTCTATAGAAAGAAGGTATTTTTGTAGATTTTAAAAGATTAAAATGTATATCTTAAGTAAAGATATAAGAAGTAGTAATTTTAATAAATACTTGCCTTGTTAAGTCTTTGTGCTTAAAAGACTAAATATTGACGATTTGAAAAGGCAAATAGATTATAAATATGATTATTTTAAATCGTAATATAATAAAATTGCTATATTGAAGTAATCTAAAACGCTGGACGTTATAGATGGAGAAATTAATTCTTACCTGAATATGTTAATTATAAATGCGCAAGTAATACATGGATGTCCAAATCAAGTTAAACTAAACCAAGCAAGCCAAGTTGATTAAAGTAATTTAATGAAAATAATATATAAACTATAAATTAGTTTAAAAATAATAACTTTAAAAATAATATTTTATGAAGAACTGGATCCAGAAAGAACTTATAAACTATTTTTTTTTAATTTTATTTTGTTTTCTTGTGGAACTTATTATTTTTAAAAAATAAACGTTATCATTTTTATTATAAACTTTCAAGAAAACACGTGATTCAACGGAACAGGAAATAGTGTTCTATTGACTTTGTACATAGGATTTATTAGAACTTTTATGGTAGAACAAAAGTCGTCGCTGGAATACATAATATAATCTTTTATTTTATTTATTTAACATAAAATTTAAAATATTATTAAACTATGAAAAATAGGTTAGGTACATTTATTAAATAGTAACTTAAAAATAATATAATAATTAATTACATAAATTTATTTTTATAATTAATATAACACGGAATATTCTAATGAATGTTTATGAGTGAAAATGTGAATGATTTTTATTTTATGAAGCTGCAAATTCCGAAGAATGCTGGGTAGCAGATTGGACATTATTATTATTATGGTAAAAATATTGTATAATGATTTTTAATGAATTTAATATGTTTTTCTTTAGATCAACTGAATATTATGTTGTTGTAGAATGAATGGATAGATATTTTATGAAAACACATACATTATATTGGCAACGAACTTTATTAAAATATGCATAAGTTTTAATCTATAATATCAACATGATACAACATTACGTAAGAAGCTTAGAAATAATTATATGATTCTTTCATAAATAAATTTTGATATTTTATTATGTTATAGTATTAGAATTATATTTATTCTTTATTTAGGTAATTATTTTTATTATTTGCAAGATAAGAATAGATTTGAAAAGACTCTATTTTTGTGTATTTTGTTTATTAAATAAGTTAAGTTACGTTTAGGTAGAAGCTTATATTTAGATTGAAAAGTTTACTAAGTATAAACGATGTAATATAGGTAATTTGGATAACGAATATTTTGTTTGAAGTTGATGTTTGTTTTCCGGAAATTTTTAGATAAGTTTAGAATATGTTTTATAGATAGGAATTTATCAGAAAGGATTTAAATAACACATAAAGTAAAGTAATGATTTTTACATAGAAAAGAATCATAGAATTTATCTAAGGTAATGCTTTATGAATTTGAAATTGATAAATAATTTAAATAATAATATTTGAATAGTACAGATATGTAATGCATATTTGATAAAACATATAACAGGAATTACATTAAGTAAAGTATAATTACAGTCAATTATTTGTTTTACATTACAAAGATACATTAACTTTATAAAACTATTAAGCAATGCTAATAATAAAGTAAATATATGATGATACATTATAAATGGTAATACTTAATTGATGTAGCTATTTAATTAGTAGAGCTTCATTGTTTATACATGCTACATAAATAGTCTTGACATATATTGTTATTTGTAGTAATTAAAGTACATTACTATTTATTTTAAAAATCTAAGTTTTGGAAAAACACACTATAATATTATTAATATAGCATTTAAAGGAATGTATAGTTATTTATTGAGTACATAGATTAGTAACAGTGTAAGCCTTTTATATTTGTATTTCTTATTTATTTTATTTGTTGTCATAAATTCTAAACTGTAAATAGTGTAAATAAATTTTATTTGAAGTTATTGTAAATAAATTTGTTAATTTGTTTTAAAAGTGTGTCGAGTTTCATTATTTTTCACCACAGCATTTTGACATCAGATGATTTGAAATAAACATAATATTTGCACAAAATGAATTTATTATTATTATTTAGAATTGAATACCATATTTGCTTAACATTATTTTATAAGAATTGATTGACATGAACATAAATATTACAATGGTCATAAGATGATTATAATGCACATTATAAGAATACAATATTGTTTATTGCCACAGATTATTAAGTATAAGATTTTGATCTATTCCAAAATGAAGATACCATATGAAATAAAAGATCTACATATAATTATTTATTTATTTAGTGATTAATTATATAAGAAAAATAGGTGAGATTAAATTACACTTTAAGATTATTATTTATTATTATTATTAAAATAAGTTAGGTGTATTTAAGTTTGATATAAAATCCCACATCATACTTATTTACATAATTTATTATTTTTAAAAAAACAACTGAGAAGAACCTGAGATTATTTAATTATATTTTAAGTTAAAAGTTAGGAATTATTTTAGTATTATTAAAGATAATTTATTTCATTTAAAAGTCATAAGAATGCTATAGATGTAGTGGTAAGATGATAAGGTAGTGGTAGTATTCTTATGCCATTGAGACAGTATCTTAGGAGATATTGACTTAGTGTAAATCTGCTTATTACTTTGTAACTTTACTTCACAGTCTCATAATTTTATTAAATACTTATTTAATTAGTATAATTTAGAACTATATTGATTTTGATGATTGATAATAAATTTAATTAAGATATGATAATATAAAAGTATATTAAAGATAGATATGCAAATTTTAATTAAGCATAATAATGTAACTGAGCTAGTTGTATTTTAAACTATTTATATATATATATATATATATATATATATATATATATATATATATATATATATATATATATATATATATATATATATATATATATATATATATATAACCCAATTACTTTATTAATTTGACAAATGGTTTTCTTCAATTTGTAATAAATTATATATAATATTTTCGTAATTATTTCTTTCCATATGTCAAAGCAACGGCTGGGAAGCGAACCCGTGACAATTATCTGCAAGCAACTGCTTGCTTGCAAGACGACTGCGTTGATCTCTAGGCAACCAATACTTGTCTATATATTCGTAATTTTTTGTAAATTTTGGTATTTTATAGCTTTTTTTGTTCTACATAAATTTATTTTATATCCTATGTTAATTTTATTATAAAGATACCTTAATTTCTATTACTTATTGGAGATTTATTCGCAGAAGTTTCTTGCGCACATGAGACATCTTTTTCTTTATTAATTTGGAATTCTAATTTAATTTTCGTTTTAATATTGAGATGATGTTTATGTATGTTATAGTCTTTACTCATAAGTTTTCAAGCTATCGATCAATGCTTAAATTAAAAAACTTTTATCTCATATTTATTTAATCTAAATGAGTGGTTGATTTATTTATTTTTTCATTAAATTCTTTTCAATGTAAAAGGTTTTTTGTCTAACGAAAAATTAAATTAATTACTGTTTTCATTTCAAAGACAACTTTATTGGAAATATTCATGTTTTTATCATTTTAAAATTACTTTTATTTTTTTTAGAATTTCTGTAAAAAATATTTAATTTATCTCTTAAAATTATCTTTTTTGCTGTAAGATGTGCACCATCAGCTATCTTGCATATAATTAGTCTCATATAAAAGATGTGGTATTTTATAAGTATCAGCAGAAAAAGTCCAGATAAAGCAAAGCAACATCTGTTTTGAAAGGTTTTAAAAAAATATTTGGGGATTTTTTTTTTCGAGTTTAGAAACGTTTTAATTTTTTTTTTTTTTATAAAAATAGAAAAGGTAAGTTCACTTTTAACAATGATAATTAGTGTAGATGCGATATATACATAGATTAAAATGAAGTTTTTTTACGCGCAAAAGATATTTTTCGGGCACATAGGTGTAATATCAAAGTATATCATTACCAACGCACTAGAAAAATAACATTGAGTTTATCTAAGTAAAAAGGTTATTTCGCGGTTTTTGAAAAAAAAAAAAATTATAAAAGAAATAATATTTTGATAATTTTCATATTTGTTCTTCCAAAACTTTTATGATTTTAATATATATGCATGAGGAGGAATCTAACGCTTTGAAAGTAAACTGAATTTAGTTTATAGATTTGGATAAACTGTGATATATTTCTATATTAAAGAAAATATCTATTTATGATTCTTACGGAAACGTTTATAATAGTAATATTATCATTAAAATTTGTGTATGAATGTAAGATTTGAATATAGGTTTGAGGTGATGGCATTTTGATATTAATTATATGTTGAATTATTTTCATCAACTAATATTAAATATTAAATTTCTCTAGAGAAATTATCAACTTTATTTGAACTTTCCAAATACTTTCAATTTTTAGTAATATTGATACTATAATATGTTTATGAAGTAATATGAGTGATATTACTGAAAGTTGAAAACTTTGGGACGTTTAAATAAAATTTAATATATATAAATGACTATTACTTGGATTTTTAAAATATAAATTATTTTTATATACATAAAAGTCAAAGTTATTTCTATATATTACCTATTTAAGAGTTAAAATTGGAAGAAATAGAAATACGTGCAGATTGTTAATCCAGATAAAGAGCAAAAAAATTCCAAATGCGAGTGATTACGATCAGAGTTCACCAATAATTAAATATGGCTCCAAAGTAATTTATAGAAAAGAAGACTTTATAGCTAAATAAGCAAAAAAAGAATGTATAAGTTTATCACCTTGTAAACCCGATAACAAAACAAAAAATGAAAATATAATATGCACTGAGATTTACAAAATGGTGGAAATATAAAATTAGCAGACAATTGCAGTGTGATCTTTCAGCTAATGTTTTCTTATGTCCTGGATGGAGTGAAACGATAAGAGGGCTAAATCCGGGTTTGCTTGTTCTCACAATTGTAATATAATTTCTCCATCCAGAACTACTCATTGGCTGAATCAATTTGTTATGTGTGACTAAAAATCAGAACATTTGGGGACACAGTTATAATGAAGTCACTCCAATAGCTTTGAATTTAACCATACTTTATTATGGACCCAAAACATGAAAATGTCACAGAAGGAATTCAAAGTTAACTACTATTGAGCTCTTCATCCCAAGAATATGCATGTACAATAATCAGTAATCTACATAACATGAAGAACTTACCAGTTCCATACTAGTCATAGAATAATTCATGTCTGATTAAATATATGCACAAATTAAATCCTAATTAGATAGTTCCAATACAAACACAGATACACTTGCTGTTTTATTCTCGATGAAGTATTTGAATTAATTGATTAGTGTTATTATCTGAATACTTGTGTATATGTCCATTCTATTTTTATTAATAATTCATAATTATCATCTAAATATTTTAGTTTGTTTCAATAAAATATTTATCAGTAATGTAACACTTTTATTGTATTTTCTAAATTGTAGTTTATTAGATATTATTAACAATTGTTTTGAGAAATCTATAAATTACCTCTGCCAATATGCTTGCTTAATAGTCAAATCCTGAGGAAAATTAATATAAAAAGTAAGAGAGAAAAAAGCTAATTTTCTGAAATATCACATTTCCTTATTCATTGCAAATTTATGAGATGCAATGCTGTAAGAATCAGCAGGTCTATAGATCTTTGTGCCCACTTAAATAAAAAAGTGATTCTGCTGGCAAATCACATGTGAACATAATATTAGGTCATTTAACCATGACATATGACCGGGTTCAAGAAATATATGCATCTCTACATCAATGGAAGAAATATTACATAATTTGTTTAACTAGTGCATTATTCTATGTGATGTAGATGACCTAATCGAACAATAAACATTATAATAATTAAAATTTAAATACAAAAATTTTTATACTTAAGCTAAACATAATTAAAGAGGATTTAATCACATGCTTTCAAGCTCTCTCCATTTTTCCACTCCATCTTATGTATTCGATATAGATGACCACATGAAATGAAAAAAAAGTTCTGCAATATAAGTATTTTGTGCTAAACCAGCACTTATTGGTCTTGATCATTGTCTCCCCCTTACATGGTTTATATTAATATAGCAAATGTACAAACTTTAACAAACAAGCTTTAATTCTCTCCACTCTCCAACTTTTCTGTCATCCATATCATTGAAACTCTGATGGTAAAATTGTCAAAGCCCTTTTTGCTTTCAACATATGAGCAGTCAGAGAGCCTTAAGTTAATGTGGGTATGATAATAATACAAGCATTAATAAGGGTTTTTTGCATTCCATCATCTGATTTTCTATAAGGATGAATGGAACATTAATGAGTGAAGAGGATTGAAATCTCTCCTTTAAAGTTTGTAGATTTATTACCTTAATATAAAGTGAGCACTGGTTATATATATATATATATATATATATATATATATATATATATTATACCAGAAATTCAATCTTTCCTGATCATAGAGGGCGCCACCAGGTTGCTAAAAGAGATAATTATAGAGAGAGAATGAAATTGAATAATAAATTGTTGGAGGATATTAATAAAAGTGAAAGGGATGGGAGTAAAAAATCTTGGAATTATATTAAAAAGAGAAATGTAGGGGAGAGAGAGATAATATTACTAGATGATGAAGGAATAGAGTGTAGTTCTAGAGAAGATTTAGAGAGAATCTTAAATTGATATGTAATGAATATAGAAAAGATGTTAGATGTGAAGGATAGAGTGATATAAAATATGAAAGTATATAGTAATGGGAATATTAGATTTTCAGAAAATGAATTGAATGACGTAGAAAAGAAATTGAAAAGTGGAAAGGCAAGAGGTTTAGATGGATGGGTAGCAGAGATGTTAATGAATTTAGGATATAAAGCAAAAGTAAAGTTATTATCTTGTTTTAATCAGATGGCACAGAATAGAGTTTGCCCAAGAAGTTGGAGTAATACAAGAGTAAGATTATTATTTAAAAGAAAGGGTAAGAATCATAAAAAGTTAAATAATTATATACCAATAGCGATAACATCAGTTTTATATAATGTTTTTTATATATGGTGGCTAGAAGAGTAGTAAAATGGATGGAAGGGAATAATGTAGTGGGGAAAATGCAAGGAGGTTTTAGATTAGATACACATATAGGAGATAGTTTATTTGTAGTTAAACAACTTATGGATATAGTAAAAATTCAGGTAAACAGTTATATATAAGTTTTATAGATATAAAGAAGGCATATGATAGAGTAAATAGAAATAGATTATGGATGTTTAGGAAATTTGGGAATGGATGGAGCTTTAGTAGATATTATAAAGAAATTATATGAAAATAATTTATATATATATATATATATATATATATATATATAAATATATATATATATATATATATATATATATATATATATATATATATATATATATATATATATCAATTAGGGAATATAGAATCAGTAAAAGTTAAAAATGGGGTGAGACTAAGGCAAGGATGTCCTTTGTCACCTATTTTGTTTGTAATGTATTTGAATAAAATAGAAAGTACAATAGAAATATTAGGAAGAGGGATAGAGATACCGTTAATAGATAGTAAGGGATTATATATTTTGTCAGGTCTTTTTTTGCAGATGATATTTTTTTGTGTGCAGAAAGAAGAGAAGATATGGAAGTTATGTTTAGAATAGGTGCAAGGGTGGGTAAAGAGATGGGGATTAAATTTAGTGAAGAAAAAATAATGATGGTTAATACTGGGGAAAGAGATGTTGTATAATTTTTGTTGGGGGATATTAAGTTAAGTGTAGTGAATAGATAAAGTTTTTTGGAAATTATTTTAAGTAATCAGAAAAATTATTTGGATGAATGGGAGAAAAAATTAATAAATGAAGCAAAGAAAAGAAAGGGATTGAAAAAGAAATTAACAGTGTTTTCATATAATAAATAGGATGTAGTTAGATTTATATGGAAAGGAGTTGCAGTAGCAAGGTTAAAATATGGTAATGATGCATTATATGTTAGTAATGGGGTATTAAATTACTTAAAAAAGTTCAAAGGGAAGTAGGAAGACATGCATTGGATGCAGATGTATGGACAGTAAAGGAGGCAATTCAAGGAGAAATGGGATGGTCAAGTTTTCATATGAGAGATGCAAAAATTAAAATGAAAATGTTTGGTAGATTGAAGTTTATGGATAATAAAAGAATAGCTAAAATAGTATTTAATTGGGTCATGAGTAAAGGGCAGGTAACAAGATTGGTGAGAAAGGTAATATGGTATGTAAAAGATTTTGATAAAGAATTTATATCTGTATATTTGTATAAATGATGGGATGATTGTGTTAGAAGGATTGTTGAGTGTTATATTGGTAAAAATGGGATAAAATAATAGATTTACTAATAAAAAATAAGGAGTTAGAGAGATGGAGAATTAGTATGGAGTGTAAAAAGAATGTAAATATATATGAAATAAACAGAATATTAGGTGTGAGCTAATTTATAATTTTAGTAAGGTAAATATTTTATTGTTAAAGGCTCGAACAGGATCTTTAGCAACAAGAGAATATACATATAAATAGAAAAATATGGGTGATTTAGTCTGTAAATTATGTAAGGAAGGAATAGAAAATATTAGGCATTTGTTAATTGAATGTAAATGCTTGAAAACAGAAAGGGCACATCTAATGAAGTTATGGGGAAAAAATATTAAAAATGTGATTATACAGAAAGTAGATTATTGGTTTTTATGCTGGGTTTGGAAAAAGATAAGATGGATTTAGATATAAAGGCTGTAGAATTGACAAATATTATGTTGTGGAAATGGGATGGAGCAGAATACGGGAAAAATTAGACTGGGGAATATAAAATTAAGTGGCTAACAAGTTTTTCTTGGTATAATTGCTGAGAGATTCTTGACATCGTTTAAGGAGTAGCTATTCAGTACATCACATCACATTATTTGGTTAAATGGGAGAAAAAATTGATAAATGAAGCAAAGAAAAGAAAGGGATTGATGAAGAAATTAACAGTGTTTTCATATAATAAATAGGATGTAGTTAGATTTATATGGAAAGGAGTTGCAGTAGCAGGGTTAACGTATGGTAATGCATTATATGTTAGTAAAGAGGTATTAAATTATTTAGAAAATGTTCAAAGGGTAGTAGGAAGGCATGCATTGGATGCAGGTGTATGGACAGCAAAAGAGGAAATTCAAGGAGAAATGAGATGGTCAAGTTTTCATATGAGAGATGCAAAAAGTAAAATGAAAATGTTTGGTTGATTACAGTTTATGAATAATAAAAGAATAGCTAAAATATTATTTAATTGGGTTATGAGTAAAAGGCAGGTAACAGATGGGTAAGGAAGGTAATGTGGTATGCAAAAAATTTGGATAAAGAATTTATATCAGTATATTTTTACAAAAGATGGAATGATTGTGTTAAGAGGATTGTTAAGTGTTGTAGTAGTAAGGAATGGGATAAAAGAATAGATTTATTAATAAACAATAGGGAGTTAGAGTGATGGAGTAATAGTATGAAGAGTAAAAAGAGTTTAAATATATTTATTGACATTAACAGAATATTTTTTGTGATTTATTATTTAAGGCTCAAATGGGATCACATGTAAATGAAAAAAAATGGGTGATTTATTTTGTAAATTATGTAAGGAAGGAATAGAAAATATTAGAAATTTGTTAAATGAATGTAAATGCTTGAAAACAGAAAGGATACATATAATGAAGTTATGGAAGAATAAATATAAAAAAGTGATTATACAGAAAGTGAAATATTGGTTTTTATGCTGGGTTTGGGAAAAGATAAAAGGGATTTAGATATAAAGGTTATAGAGTTGTGGAAATGGGATGGAGCAGAATATGAAAAAAATTAGAGTGGGGAATGGAAAATAAAGTGGCTAACAGGTTTATCTGGGCATAATTTCTGAGAGATTCTTGACTTCGTTTAAGGAGAAGCTACAATACATCACAACACATCACATATAATTTTTTTTTTACCGTGATCAAAATGAATGAGGATGATGGTTTGCACCGACTAGATTCAGGGAGAAACAAGAGATCTTAATATTGTTCAGACAATTGAAAAATAAAATCACTAAGACAAATATCAGCCAAATTAAGTTTAAATATACTTTTAAATTTTATTTGAAAGGAATATAAAATATAAAGTAAAAGTTTATAATATACAAATAGTGTTATATCAAGAATGTAACAGAAATAATAAAATTCAATGTTCTGGCAGACAGACATTTTCTAATAGTGAATTATAATGGGAGGGAGCAAATTTCTTTCAGCATAGAATTCACCTAAACATTGATTTTTCAATTCACAGATATGAAAACAATACGTTCTTGAAATAAATCAATGAAACCAGTGCCAATGAGCACCTCCTTGCATGGAAAATTCTTCAAGACCAAAAGTGTCATATGCGGGTAGAAGCTGCATCTAATACTACATTTAAAGCAAAGAGATTGATTTATTCCAATAACAAAAAAAAAGTATGATCAATATGTCAGTGAATAAATTATAAAATGAGAGGAAACTTACATCCCCAGTCTAATGAAACAACAAAATACAGAAAATATTCTGATGTAATGATTTTCAATTAATAAAGTATTAGATGTGGATAAAAAAACAGCATTTAAAACTGGTGAATAACCAATAAAATGATTGGTGAAAACTAATCTAAGGATAAAAATTGCAGGCCTCAGTAGGAGACAAGTAAATAATTAGAAAATCACTTACACTTGTCCAAGCATTTCAAGAGGGTGAACTGATACTGACTACAAATAAATCTACAAACCAAGACCTGAATACTGAAGCCGATAGATCTGTAGGCCAGATCCATTCTTCATGTCTTTCTAGAATACTAGATAAGGATCAAACCTATCCATGTGTGTTAAAATGTTTGGAAAACTTTCTGTCTGCCATTTTATCTACATTTAAATTTTTGGCCAGTAAATATGTTATTAAAATATTAATTTTCTATTAAAATGTTTTACTACAAATATTAGAAGGGCCCAGTTATATATATATATATATATATATATATATATATAACTGGGCCCTTCTAATATTTATATATATATATATATATATATATATATATGCGCAAAACCATAAAACAATACAGTATTAGATTAAAATCAAAATTTTACCAAAATCCTTACACAACCATGGTTTCATCTACTACAAATAGACCTTCTCAAGTGAAAATCGACCTAAAGGAAAACATATATATATATATATACAAACAAACAAACCTTCCCATAATTCATTTCAAACTCCACCTTCCCTTAATATCAAAAGAAGTCTTCATAAGATTGATAGCCTCAGAATCAAGGAGTTTTATCATCAAAGTCTCCTTTATTCTTCTTTTTAACTCACTCTTTTCATAAAAAATAACCGAAGCATTGTCACACAATATTCTATGACCTGTATTCAATTCATGAATATATAAAGCTGAGTTAAGATACCTATGTTTAACTCTACTTATATGAACCTTAACCCTTTTATTAAGGCTAAATTTACTCTGGCCTACATAAAATTTACCACAACTACATGGAATTTTATAAACAATACCAGGAATAGACCTACTATCAATAGACAGCTTTGAACCATTAAGTAATGAATTCAAATCAGAACCTTTCCTCCATGCAACCTTCTTTCCACCTAACAAATGACTATTCATATAAACCAAATTATAAATTGATGCTTTAAATGGTAAAGACATATAATCATCATCCTTACCAACAAAATTCTTATCATCCAAATCACGACTATAAACATTATTATTAAATACCACTTTTTTAATAAAATCATGACTATAACCCAATTCTACATATTCAGCAGCAAATTGACTTTTTTGAATATCAGCATCATTATTAAAATTATTAAGCCTTCTACTCCGACAACAAAAATTCAACAAAGACATTTTTTTATGTATAAAAGGCTGATAACTATCAGGCCTAATCATATTTCTCAAATGTTTAGGTTTTATAAAATGACTACAAAACAAAACATCATTAATCTTCTCAACATTTAAATCTAAAAACTTTAATTTTACAAAATCAAAAACACCCCCCCTCAATTGTAAACTTAATACTAGAATCAAAACCATTCAATCCACATAAAAAATTCTTCTAATTTCTCTTTCTGAATAACAAACAAACAATCATCAACATACCTAACAAATAATTTAATAGAACCTGAAAACCTATTAATAATACTACACTCCAAATAATCAATATAGACACCACACATCAATGGAGAAATGACATAACCGATAACCCAACCTTCTCTAATCTTATAAAACACATCATTAGACATAAAATACATTGAATCCTCTAACAGCAAAAGCAAATAATGAAAAACCTTAATCTTATCTGCAGAAAAACATTCTAATTTTTTTTAAATTGAAAGAAAAACATCAATACTTTTTAATCTATTAACCAATTTGTACATATTTTCAATGTCTAAACTACCAAAAACACAATCATCATCCAAAACAAAACCATTTATTTTCTTAAAAGCTTCAAAAGAAGAAGAAACACAAAATTGACCAAGTTTTATATAATCCTTAAAATATCTTATAATAAATTTTGATATTTTATCAACAATTCTTCCTGTAAAATCAAAAATACATCTCAAAGGAAAATTATCTTTTTGAGACTTCAAATTAAAGAAAACCTTTGGAGCCACAAAATCACTAGGGTAACAATTTAAATAAGTATCTCTATCAAAAATCTTTTTATTTTCCATAACTTTCATAATCTTAATTAATTTAGATTTTATTTTTTAACCAGGATCAGAATCTAAAATAGCATATTTTCCATTATTTAATTCTAAAGAAACTTTACTTTTAAAATCAATATTATTTAACAATACAAACCGGCCACCTTTATCTTCTTTTAATAATACAACATCATTGGCTTTCAATCTTTTTTTAACAAAACTAATTTCCTTAGGGGCAAAAACAAATTTTTCTTTTTTAAGTAATTGACTATTCAAAATAACCTGTAAAGACATTTTATTTTCATCAGAAATATTACTACTACTTTCAATTGCAGAAACAAAATCAAAAATTAAACTTCTATTAGCAAACGGAACAAAGCCAGGACCCTTAGCTAAAATAGCCAAATCAGATACATTCAAAATATAATTTGACAAATTTAAAACAGATGAAGCATCAGGCCTATTTTTATAAGACCCAAATCTAAACTATTTTCCTTTCACAAAACTTTTATTTTCAACCTTTCCAAAAATAAAATAAAATAAAATAAAAGTTTTGTGAAAGGAAAATAGTTTAGATTTGGGTCTTATAAAAATAGGCCTGATGCTTCATCTGTTTTAAATTTGTCAAATTATATTTTGAATGTATCTGATTTGGCTATTTTAGCTAAGGGTCCTGGCTTTGTTCCGTTTGCTAATAGAAGTTTAATTTTTGATTTTGTTTCTGCAATTGAAAGTAGTAGTAATATTTCTGATGAAAATAAAATGTCTTTACAGGTTATTTTGAATAGTCAATTACTTAAAAGAGAAAAATTTGTTTTTGCCCCTAAGGAAATTAGTTTTGTTAAAAAAAGATTGAAAGCCAATGATGTTGTATTATTAAAAGAAGATAAAGGTGGCCGGTTTGTATTGTTAAATAATATTGATTTTAAAAGTAAAGTTTCTTTAGAATTAAATAATGGAAAATATGCTATTTTAGATTCTGATCCTGGTAAAAAAATAAAATCTAAATTAATTAAGATTATGAAAGTTATGGAAAATAAAAAGATTTTTGATAGAGCTACTTATTTAAATTGTTACCCTAGTGATTTTGTGGCTCCAAAGGTTTTCTTTAATTTGAAGTCTCATAAAGATAATTTTCCTTTGAGATGTATTTTTGATTTTACAGGAGGAATTTTTTTTTTTAATTTTAAAAATATATTTATTGACATTATAAAATTGTACAGATGCATAATAAAAACACTTTGTTAATGTTGTCTCATCCACTGCTGGCGTTGGTCTGGAAAAAGTATGCAAGAGCCATTCTCCGCACTAGCAGGTTATAAAATGAGCAGATACGTACTATTTAGTTGGCATTGCCCACCCCTGCCAGTGCAAAGAATGACCCAATAATGCTAACTTATCAGCTGGGATAGATGTAGTATGAAGTCAATGCCCCTCTAGAAGAATCTGACATGTTGCAACACAGACTACTTCTTCTACAATACACTACAATGTGGATATATCGGGTCCAAAATTCATGTAGAATCTGTAGGCCATACTAGTAGGCTCCATGTATTGTTAAACAAAAATCTAGATGATAGTATCTTATCCTTGTCTTGAAGAGCTTTGAGCTTATCGCAAAATATAGCATTGGGATCCGGTGTTGGTTGTGTGAACTTTGTCCTGCACCTTGTGTACCAAAAAGCATATGTCAGGAAGATTGATAACCTGATTACTGTAAAGTAAAATATCAAAATTTATTATAAGATATTTTAAGGATTATATAAAACTTGGTCAATTTTGTGTTTCTTCTTTCTTTGAAGCTTTTAAGAAAATAAATGGTTTTGTTTTGGATGATGATTGTGTTTTTGGTAGTTTAGACATTGAAAATATGTACCAATCGGTTAATAGATTAAAAAGTATTGATGTTTTTCTTTCAATTTAAAAAAAAATTAGAATGTTTTTCTGCAGATAAGATTAAGGTTTTTCATGATTTGCTTTTGCTGTTAGAGGATTCAATGTATTTTATGTCTAATGATGTGTTTTATAAGATTAGAGAAGGTTGGGTTATTGGTTATGTCATTTCTCCATTGATGTGTGCTGTCTATATTGATTATTTGGAGTGTAGTATTATTAATATGTTTTCAGGTTCTATTAAATTATTTGTTAGGTATGTTGATGATTGTTTGTTTGTTATTCAGAAAGAGAAATTAGAAGAGTTTTTATGTGGATTGAATGGTTTTGATTCTAGTATTAAGTTTACAATTGAGGGGGGTGGTTTTGATTTTGTAAAATTAAAGTTTTTAGATTTAAATGTTGAGAAGGTTAACGATGTTTTGTTTTGTAGTCATTTTATAAAACCTAAAAATTTGAGAAATATGATTAGGCCTGATAGTTATCAGCCTTTTATACATAAAAAATGTCTTTGTTGAATTTTTGTTGTCGGAATAGAAGGCATAATAATTTTAATAATGATGCTGATATTCAAAAAAGTCAATTTGCTGCTGAATATGTAGAATTGGGTTATAGTCATGATTTTATTAAAAAAGTGGTATTTAATAATAATGTTTATAGTCGTGATTTGGATGATAAGAATTTTGTTGGTAAGGATGATGATTATATGTCTTTACCATTTAAAGCATCAATTTATAATTTGGTTTATAGGAATAGTCATTTGTTAGGTGGAAAGAAGGTTGCATGAAGGAAAGGTTCTGATTTGAATTCATTAATTAATGGTTCAAAGCAGTCTATTGATAGTAGGTCTATTCCTGGTATTGTTTATAAAATTCCATGTAGTTGTGGTAAATTTTATGTAGGCCAGAGTAAATTTAGCCTTAATAAAAGGTTAAGGTTCATATAAGTAGAGTTAAACATAGGTATCTTAACTCAGCTTTATATATTCATGAATTGAATGCAGGTCATAGAATATTGTTTGACAATGCTTCGGTTATTTTTTATGAAAAGAGTGAGTTAAAAAGAAGAATAAAGGAGACTTTGATGATAAAACTCCTTGATTCTGAGGCTATCAATCTTATGAAGACTTCTTTTGATATTAAGGGAAGGTGGAGTTTGAAATGAATTATGGGAAGGTTTGTATATATATATATATATATATATATATATATATATATATATATATATATATATATATATATATATATATATATATGTTTCCTTTAGGTTGATTTTCACTTGAGAAGGTCTATTTGTAGTAGATGAAACCATGGTGGTGTAAGGATTTTGGTAAAATTTTGATTTTAATCTAGTACTGTATTGTTTTACGGTTTTGCATTTTTATTTTTTGCTAGTATAGTGTTAGACAGTTTTGGTTTTATATATATATACATATATATATATATATTGTAACGGTATATGTCATTACATTAATTTAAGATTAAAATAAAAACTTAAGTTCGTAAATAAAAACTAAAAGCTAAAAAAATTAAAGAGTTATTAAACACACACAACACATACACACACACACATATATATAATTAGTTTCCAACCAGTAACCACCTAAACATTCACAGTAAATATAGCAACCAATATTTCTAACTGCTGTCAAGGCAACCTTCACACCTTTTAATAGCAAGAATGGAAATCCATTCTTACTAATGATCCATTGAATATATATGGACACTTAAAGATTGCAACTTGACTACAGAGTATGAAAAATTGTTACAATGAAGTTTAAATAAACCTCTTTAAACATGAAATAAACATGTCACTATAATGCAGACTAATAAATAGTCATCTAAAACATTATTTAATGCAATACTTTTAAATTGCCCATGTATTATTTAGAAATAATAAGCGAAATAGTGCCTAAAGCTAATCTGGGATAATGATGTAATTAGTTTCCAACCAGTAACCACCTAAATATTCACAGTAAATATAGCAACCAATATTTCTAACTGCTGTCAAGGCAACCTTCACACCTTTTAATAGCAAGAATGGAAATCCATTCTTACTAATGATCCATTGAATATATATGGACACTTAAAGATTGCAACTTGACTACAGAGTATGAAAAATTGTTACAATGAAGTTTAAATAAACCTCTTTAAACATGAAATAAACATGTCACTATAATGCAGACTAATAAATAGTCATCTAAAACATTATTTAATGCAATACTTTTAAATTGCCCATGTATTATTTAGAAATAATAAGCGAAATAGTGCCTAAAGCTAATCTGGGATAATGATGTAATTAGTTTCCAACCAGTAACCACCTAAACATTCACAGTAAATATAGCAACCAATATTTCTAACTGCTGTCAAGGCAACCTTCACACCTTTTAATAGCAAGAACATATATATATATATCACATGCAAAACTTTAAAAAATATTTCTTTTTTAAATAAAAAAAAAAGTATTTCAACATACTTTTTTAGAAAAAATTACAAGATCTAAAGATAAAATATTTTTGTAAATGGAATGATTGTTTTATAAATTAATTGAAAAGCAAGTCAGATGAAATAAAGATAAAAGAACAAAAATAAATTAGATGTCTCATGGAAGTGGCAATGAAGGCCTGGATCATACAAAAATTTGGAACAGTCAACCATTGTTCAGTGAATCCGGATGATCAGTATAAAAGAAAAAATATTGAAATTAAGAACAGTTCCAGCTTGATTTTGTGAGAAAAGCGATGAGATGCACTTGTCGCTCTCTCTTACTTACTTCAAATGAAGTGACTTGGACTAATGGTCTAAATATAAAATAAAGTGGAATCCTATGTGTCTGCCTAATATATAAATTTTCTAGGTTCAAGTAGCCTAGTGGCGCTCTGTAATGCAAATATAGTAAAACTTCTTTGATCTCTATCACCCAGACCATTATAATATATATATATATATATTGTGCTGGTCAAAACATGCTTATCCATCTAACATGAGCTGGAACTCACAAAATTTACTTCAAACCCAGTCAAGCCCGAAATTTAGGTCACAACCAGCCTGGATTCAAACCCACTCTCGAAGTCCCAGATCAAACACCTAATGGACAACATAACAATGATGGCACACAAGAATTAATTTTTAATCTGGCCCACTAGCACATCAGAGAGAACAATAAGACTCATGGACTTATATATATATATATATATATATATATATATATATATATATATATATATATATATATATATATATATATATATATAAACAACTTAATACTAGAGACATTCCCAAGATAAAATCTAATATATTTAGTTAATAGCGGATTTGCTAATGAAAAGCTATGGGCAATTAGTGAATTGGATTGATTTAATAATGAGACAGAAATTGATATATGATGAATTAAAAATATGTTTATTGACATTTTGAGATGTATTTTGAATAACAATAATGTTGGAAAATGCACGCAGGCATTTAATTTATAAAATAACATTTCTTTAGGCCATTTGAACAATAATTGATACATTGGCAAATAGGTTTGTTGCTATTATTTAATGGAAACAAATATAATGCTATACAAACTAATCACTACATTCACTTATGAGATATGTCTTTTTATAATCAGTTTGAGTGGCTATTATATGTGAAATCAAACTAAGTCTGGAGTGAAGCTTAATAATACATCTAATTATAATAAATTTATATTAAAATGGGCATATAAAGCACCCCAGATAGCTTTAGATCGAATGGGTTTTCAAGAATGCTTCGGTTCAATATCGAAGATTACATATTAGGGAGGCAGAGTTGGCTATAGAGATTTTATTAATACACTAGCCACAAGTATAATATAATAAAGTTGCTCTGTGGATGGAAAAATATTTTAGGATTTTTGTGACAAACACCGGTTTACCGAATAACTGGTCATCATGCTGCTAAAAGGCGAACCTTAATTTGGTTCATAAGAAGCAGGGGACTTACGTGCAAAGTTGTCCTGTGGCTCAGTCTTAGCTACTGCACTACCCATAAGAGAGGAAGATGGGCTGGACTTACCATGGCTCCATCTTATATATATCTAAGCAGCACAATGAGAAAATATTAATAAATTTCCCATCCGCAAAGCCGAAGTATATTATAACTTAAATATTATACATTAAAGAAACACTAGTTTATCAGACCAAAAGAGCCAACTCTTCTGGAGTATGAGAAATACGATATGCTACTGACGGGTATATATATATATATATATATATATACAAACTTTACTTTATCCCCTTCAATCTCTTTAGTTATCTATAACTACTAAACTTTTAAAAAGGGGAAAAGTATATTTAATAAGGGACTTACGAATACTTTACTAAAAAAATATACTTATGATTACACTCCAGGCTAGTTTAATCTTTAGTAACATAATAATTAATGGTTGAAAAGCCACATTTTATATTTATATTAATTAATTAATAAATGACTAAATAACAATGAGCACAAACAGGTCGCTGCTATTTAGAAATTAGGTTTTCCAAACAGCACACGAAATTACAATTTAATAACTAATAATTTGAAGACATTAAATTATATCTTTAAAAAAAAACATATTTGATAATTAAATGCACACCATTTCAAAACATAAGTATAAGTAATAATTATTAAAATAATCAAAAGGAAAGCAAATATACTGCACTAATTAAGTTATATAGCAAAATATTGAATTAATAAAGAAAAATGAGCAAAATTATTACATTTATAGAATTCAAATATTATTTAGAAAACAAATTAGAAAGAATTTACAATATTGAATTAATAAAGAAATTAGTAAAAGTATTTCTTTTTTTAGAATTCAAATATTATTTAGAAAACCATTTAGAAAGAAGTTACAATAATATGGTTAGCTAACCTGATTTTGAAGAAATAATGATTGTTTTCAAATTTTCACAGAGCTCTGTGATTTTAATATTAAAACAGTTCTTCTGTAGTTGGACTGGAGATATTCGAACAGGAACGAAGGTGAGTTCCTTGGCGGCTTATGGCATCTTCAATTTAGTTGGGAGATGATTTTAAAATGGTGTTAGAATGAAGGCAAGTCACTTTTAGTGGCTTATGGCATCTTCTATTTTGTATAAGCTTGTTGGTTTTTGCTTCAGCATTGGATGGATTGAACTTCGGCATTCCATCATGGGAACAGCAGCAAAATTTTGCCTGACTTTACCAAGACATGGTAAAATTAAACAATTTATAACTTCTGATATTAACAGCTCTTCAAAAGCAAGATGGAGTATATCTTCCCTCTTAAAATAAGGCTTATTTATATATTTTTCACCAAGCCTTAACACCTTTTTGGAATTTCGTTTGACTCAGAAACAATTGACTTTTAATTAAAACAAAATCATATAATCTAATTTCTACAACAGATAACATCTCTGATGTGTTATTTTTAATTTAATTAAAATTATTAAAATATATAAATCATATAATTCGATTCAGATTTCACTAATTAAATTCCTTTTTATGTGTTATAGAATGTTAAAGCTTAGCAGAAGGAATGGTATTCTGATTTAATCATAAAGTCTTTTGTTGAAACAAAATCAATCAGTAAACATATTTTATTTTTAACCCAGGTGTGGTCACTAATTGATTTTTTTGTTTACACAAAATTCTCATTTTTAATTATAAATGGATTTTTATTTTACTGAAATAAATAACTTTTAACATATTTGTTTTTACAAAATAACAAATTGGACAGATTTAAACAAATACTTTAGTTTCTGTTATATATATAAAACATTAAATCGGAAAACCGTTAAATATATTTTAAAGAAAATGTTTTACATTATTACTTTTTTATTTAAACTTAAATATATATACACATCATTTTTCGGTTATTCCAAGGTTTAAATTATCCATCCACATACGAATATAATAGCGAATATAATTAAGAATTGACTGAAAATTAATAAAACATTTTATAATAATTTATGAGCATTTCTACGCTATAATTTTATCAAACCTGTCTAATTATAGCGTGTTTTTGTATGTAAATGGATGATGCCATTCAAGCAGCCATGATAACAAAGTTTTCCCACTCGACTTATATATAAAAAATTTTACATTTAAAATAGGTTCAAAACTAGTTCAGACAAATAGATCATTAGGTAAATAGTGAAACGGAAAGAGATTGGAAGGTTTCCGTTTCAATATATATATTGTAACCATCTGCTCACCCCTTCAACTACCCATCGTGCCGAACCCGTTGCAGCACTCAAAATTGTAATGTAAATTGCGTGGTCCCAACTACAGAAACGCAAATGCACTAAGAATTGTAACTTCTATCACTGATCAATTCCCATTGCACATTGTCAGCTATTAAGAGCTGTATCCAAAAGCATATCATGCTATCTATTTTATGCACGAAAGACCACAATCAACATCTGGGGCAACTTACCACAGACCAAACTAATGATCTAACCTAAACTTTTTATGATTTAATTTGATCGCAGCCAGGGTGTACCGCGAAGAACTACCATAGTATTATGATAAAATACTTTAATCAAATTATAAGTGTAATGTTATTATTTTCAAACCTTAATTTGCAATTTTTATTGTATGAGACCCAATGGCCGACCATGTACAAGATGGCATAATTTGTGGAATTACATAAGATTATGAAATTTTAAACCATCTATATGATTTCTAATACAGATGCTAGTCCAGGTAAAGCTTTGCAATAAATAAACATAAATACTTGGGTTCCTTTATAATTTAATATATCATTGAGACTCTTATTATATTGATGAATGACAATTTAAAAACATTAAGTAAAGATATTTAATCATGTTATTATTTGATAAATCTGTTTACAAGTTTAATAATTAATTTACATTGTATACTAGAATCAACTACACAAAGCCAAAATGATGGAAAAGGTAAATGGGATTTTATTGTACCTTACACATCATAAACTACCAAAGACGAAAGCATCTAAATGATTTCTCAAAAATATCAATAAATTCTTATATCGTGTTGATGATAGTATGTATTTCAATGTATGCTCCATCCCAGGTTTATGATTTCTGATTTTACAAATGACACATAGCAACGGCACAGTAAGTTTAATTATAAATCAACTTTTATTTACAAAATTATGAATAATAAGTAATTAATTCCAATGTTATAATTAAAGACATAAATAAACAAATAAAATAAATAAATTATAATTCCATCGACTTTCTTCAATAACATCTCATAGGTACAGTTTTTAAGAACCTAATCATACCTTATATTTCAATTTGATACAATGAATATTGAGAAAATTATACTAAATTCAGCATCAACTCATGAAATATTTAACATCATTTCCAGATTCAATAAATCCATACCGTAAACTTATAATAATATAATAAATAATATTATGTCTGTAGGATTTAGCTACAATGCAATCATTAAATAAAGTGATAATTTAAACTTACACTCCGGTAAATAATAATCAACCAACAGTTAATTATTATGAAGTAACTTGAATAGAATGTCCTGCTACAAGTTGATGATATAACTTATAAATTAAATTCCACTACAAGTTGATGATATAACTTATAAATTAAATAACACTAAACGTTTTGTGGATTTATACACTATCATAAAGCAATAAGTACAAGTACCCCATTCCGCGGATTAACCACCAGCGCAGGAATGAGTGTAAAATACAAAAATGGCAATAAAGTAATCTGCGGATTAACCACCAGCACAGATTAATGCCCTTTACATTATAAAACAACATTACTATTTACTTCACATTAAAGTGCAAAATCATCCCCCTCAGTTATTCTGATCATTCAGAAAACACTAACACTTTAGCAAATGTGGGTTCTTGCATAATAAATGTTACGCTAATCAGGACAACTAATGTACTAACTTATCTTTCTTAAAATAAAACATGTGTAATATAATATAAGTAATATTAGTATAGGAATATAAATCTGAAAAGACTAACAAAATAACTCATAAAGATTGATACATCTCATGAATTCATTTAGTACTTTTAAACTTTTTCGCAAGTGCTATTCTCTTGAATAAATATTTTATTCAACCCCTATTAATTTAAACTTAATAAAATATAACTTATGAACTTCACATGCAAGTTCATATAACTATAAAATTAAAGCAATGAATTATTCATCAAATACATAAAATCTAATGGGTGTGTGTGTGATATAAATTAAATGTATAGCATTTTATAGTTCAATACATGAATTTTAGCAGGTGTGTGTGTCACAAATTAGATTGTATAGCATTTTATAATGACAAATATGATCCGTGGAATCCATGTACGATGTGTCGAACAAGAAATACACGAAGTAACAGCTATAATTATAGTTGAATTCCAAACATGTAATTTTATCCATTTGTGTTAGTTATTATAATCACTATTAGAATAACGATTTTACGTGGCTCCATAAACAAGAAACAATTTCAAACATGACACGCAGAACTTAAATGAAAATGTTTTTCATAAGTTATTAATTTCTACATTTCTCTATTAAAAATGTTACAAGTTTATCACATCCATGCTAATATTTATTTATCCACGCTTAAATCTAGGAATACCAATTATAGCAATTAATTCAATCATTTCAAGCTGACGTTAAAATTAGAAAATAGCTTTGATTAACTATTTTGAAGACGGTTTATTATCCAAATGTTAAACAAATTAACTAGCAAATATTTGATTGGCATTGTAAAGTTAAATATCAATCAATACTATATTTTTATTAGAATTGGAAATGAAAATATTAAACTATATTGATAACTTTAACATTTTACTTTAATTTAAACTTCTTCTTTTTTAAAAAACAAATTTTCATAATCATAAAATTTCTGTAATTAAAATACTTATTTAATTTTTACAAATTGTAGAATAATAAACATTTTAAAACATACCAAACTCTTGCAATTAATTCTTTTAAACTGGGAAGCTCCGACATTTTAAAAATGTAATATTGGAAAATTGTTACCGGTGATTTGATCCACTTGGCCAGCCGACTTGAACAGACTTTTAAATTTAGAAATTCATCTTAATTAAATACCACTAGGTTATTTTTACGTTTATAGCAAATTTTGTGGTAATCCTTTTACTTATTAACTATTTTAAAATTAGCTTATCAAATTTACACCATTTGCCTTTACCATTTTCTTTTCTTTCTCCCTCCAAAAGCAAACTAACAGACGATCTCCTCTTAAATTCGCGCTCTTTTCTTTTATTACATTGATACGCATATGTAATTACTGTATTTATTTTTTTATAATTTATTTTAATTGAACAAATGGTTTTTTAATTCAATGGAAATAATAATTTAAGATCATTTTAAACAAATAAAAATAAAATATTATTTTTAATAATATTTTACCAAATTTTAATGTGTTGTAAAAAATTTTAAAAAGTTAAACATTATGATATGAGTTAGTATATGGGAAGAAGCAAATTTAAATTTATTAAAATAATATAAGAGAGTAATCTGTTCAAAGTGCAATCAAGCCAATCAAATCACCAAAAGAAGAAAGAGAAATTTTTATACCAGTTACATCCATTAATATATTTTATACTAAAATATATGGTTACAATATATATATATATATATATATATATATATATATATATATATATATATATATATATATATATATATATATATATATATATATATATATATATATATATATGTGCTGAAACAGCACTAATCAGTCCAAATCATCATATTCTATACATCTATATAACCAGTATTCACTTTTCAATAATACAACAAATCCTCAAACATTAATGAATAATCTTTAATCTTCTCCACTATACAAATCTTCAGCCTTCCATATCAATCTGAGTATGGAATGCTCAAATTCCTTATTGATGCCAATATTATGGTCATACCTCTGTTACACTAAAGTCACTCTGAGCCCTCACTTATAGAATCTTAATATGTCCATTTAATTATACAGAAGACAGATGGGCAGAATACAGGGTGAATATGTAATATGTAAGCACATATACATTTTTATATTAAACTAAATGTAATTTTGAAACTCTTTATAGCTATTCAACCCATCTTATACAACTGACACACATGGCCATATTCATGTGAAAAAGATTAATAATTTCCAATATGTATATTTTGTGCCAAACCAGTACTTATAAGTTTGTTCAGGTCATCATCTTCCACACATATGTAAAAACAGTGCTCACTAAACAGCAAATCTTGAAACGTTAATGGACTAGCTTCAAACTTCTTGACCCTACATCAGTTTAGTCATCCATGTCATTTAAAATCTTAAGATGGAATACTCAAGCCCTTATTGATGCCATTATTATTGTTGAACCCATGTTGACTTTATGTTTTTCTGTCCCCTTTCATTCAAAACCTTAATATATTCATTTAAATTTACAGAAGAGGAACAGTCAGAATTCAGGTAGAATCTGTAATATTTAAATACACTTATATTGTCTATACTAAAGCCAATTTAAAAACAATTTGAACTTAGCTTTCATGCTCCTTACAGCTATCAACTTTTTAAATGATTGATAGACATGACAAAATACATGTAATAAAGATAAATTGTTGCCAATATATGTATTCAGTACTGAACCTGCATTCATCAGATTGTCAGGTTATCACCATGCACACACATATAATCCGTGAATTCATTATATTAAGATAGAAAATATTCACAGTTCAATTGATAGACTTCAGTCTTCTTCATTCTCCAACTTTTCAGCAATGCATATCATTGAAAATTTCAAGATGGAATCCTCAAAGCACTTGTTGATTTCAATATTATTTTTATCCATGTTGTTATTAAATTACTTTCACCACTGACATATAAAATTTGAATACTTCCATTTCAATACATATAAGAGAAAAAGACCCAGAATAAAGACTGAACCTGTAATATTTGAATACAACAATATTGACTATGATAAACATAATGTAATTAGAAAGAATTTGAATTCAAACATTTAAACTCTCTACAACTATTTACTTCTTGTTATACAACTGTAAAATGATAATATATATTTATAAATAATATAGTCAGCCTGTATTCTGCCTATCACTTGTCTGTGTATTTAAATATGTGAAAGGTCAGAAACACTTAAAGTCAACATGGTTATAATAATAAAATTGTCATTAGAAAAAGTTTTGAACAATCCATTTTCATATTTTTTAATGGCATTGATGGATGTGGAGCTGGTAAGTGGAGAAGATTGAAGCATATCCACTAAAACTTGAAAAATTGTTATCCTAATATAATGTGAGCAGTAATTATGTATATGTAGTAAGATAATGACCTGGACCAACAGATGAGTAGATAAGTCCTTGTCGAGCACAAATTATTTATGTTGGACATCATTTATTTTTCACATGTACTTGATCATGTGTATCGATTGTATAACAACTAACCAACAACTATAAAGAGTTTGATAGTTTGAGTTCAAATCATTTATAATTACATTTACTTTAGTATAGACATCATATTTGTAGTAAATATTACACATAGAGTCTTTACTCTGCTCTTTTTTTCAATGTATTTGAATAAACATATTAAGGTCCTATATAATAATAATATTGATATCAAAAAGGGCTTTGAGCATTCCATCTTCATATTTCCAATCACATGGATGGCTGAAGGGTTGTAGAGTGAAGATTGAATCCTGCTAATTATAGTTTCAAGATTTGATATTGTAAGATAATATGAGCAGTGATTAAACATGTGTGTGGGATCTGGTGACTTGGATCAACAGATGAACACTTTTTCAGCATAAAAAACATTATGGAGATCATTTATGTTTTTTATATTATGTGGTTATATATATTCATTGTATGTGAAAAAATGAATAGCTCTATAAACATTGAAAGCTGGAGTTCAAATCTCTTCTCATTCAATACGTTCTGTATAGATAATATACTTGTATTTATTTATTACAGATACAACCTGTATTTTGCCCATCATTTTTCTGTGTATTTAAATGGACAAATATGATTGTCCTATACGTGAAGAGTCAGAATAACTTAAAGTCAACATAAATATGACTAATATTGAAATCAAGAAGGGCTTTGAGCATTCTGTCTTCAGATTTTCCATGACGTAGATGGCTGAAAATTTGGAGGATGGAGATGATTGAAGCATATTCACTGAAATTTGAAGATTTGTTATTTTAATATAGTGAGCACTGATTATATATGTGCATGGAATATAATGATATGGGTCAACTGTTGAGTATTAGTTTAGTATAAAATATGTATATGAGAGTTCATTTATCTTTTTCACATCAATTAAAAATTGTTTAAATATAAATTTAGCAGAAATAGACACCATTGCATTACATCCCAAGATTCATGAATTTGAACTTTTACATTTTGTCTATTAATTAAATATGTCTTTTTTACTTATCAAAATGGCCTCATTGATTTTTTTATAGTTTCTTCCTTCATTCATAAGATTAGGATTTTCCTAATATAAATATTTATTTGCAATAGTTCAAATATAGATAAAATATATGGAGAAGTTTTTGAAAATTACCAGCAAGTCATATGTGTAAACTAATATAAATCTGTCAAGTAATGAAAAAATGCAGAATGAGTCCAACTGTAGTTTATCCTGAATTATATATAAGAATCCAATTTATTGATGTGTTGCAGTACACAGTGTGGATTCAATGTATTAACATAATTTCAGAATGATTGTAAGCTTTTGTGAGAACACTACAAATATTCAGATTTAAATGTTGAATCTGTTATTTAACAACCTTTAAATGTTCCATGAATGAACAGTTCAAAACAAAGTTTAATTATATGAAATTTATGCAGATCTTACTGAAAACTCTGAGAAAGCTATTTGTACACTCATACATCACTATCAATGGTTGAAAAAGAATAGAATCAGTTCACTTGTACTTTAATTTGGATTTAAAATGTTATTTATTGACGTTACAATAATGAGTGTGACTTTTATATATTAACAAATAATTCTAAGCTATTCTAAAATCTTAAATTTCTTCTATATTTGAGCAATTATAATTAATATTTACTTTCATTACCTGGTAATTTATGTAATATTCAGATGTTGTTAAGTATAAAAAAAGCCTTTTTTGTGATTGTTTATAGTGATTTCAGAGTAGATTATGATCATTTTGGAAGTTGGTTAATATATTGAATTCACACCCTGTATTGCAATGATAGTTAATTGAATGCATGTATCCAAATTAAAGTGCAGGTGGATTTATTATCAACTCATTTCCTTATTGGAATTGTATTAATTTATGTATACCCTGTTGGTGATTTGTAGTATTTTCCACATAAATTTCATATATTTTTGATCTATGATAATTAATAATTATATCTATTAACTGTTGATTTATTTAATATTCAGGGGTTGTTATATAAGAGGTTCAGCTATTCCTCCAACTGTTAATAATGTTTTTAGAATAACTTAAGTTATTCTAAAATTGTGTTAATATATAAAATTCAAATGGTGTTGTAATGTGTAAATAAATGAATAATTATATAAGATCCAAATTCAAGTATAGATAGGCTCTTTACTTACTTTTTATTTATTAAAAGAGTTGCATTAGGTGCATATACTTCAGTTGGATTTTTGGTACTTTCTGGGATATATATTACGTTTGCAGATCGAACATAAACTCACAGTTTTTTAAAGTTTAAACTGGTTCCAATTAAAGAAGGTTATGAGAGTAAGTAGTTATATTTCTGCAGGTTATATAAATTATTTGAATAATATTTCTGCAGGTTATATAAATTATTTGAAAAATTTATTATTATTATTATTATTATTATTATTATTATTATTATTATTATTATTATTATTATTATTATTATTATTATTATTATTATTATTCCTCTTCTTCTTATTATTGTTACATTTAATCTACAACAAATATTTTATTTGATTTATATAAATTTTGTAGGAAAAAATGAGGCTTTCCCCAGTTTTTCTTATAATTTTATTCTTTTCGGATATCCATGCAACAGGTAAGTGATAGTTTTTTGTTAGTGTTATTACTATTAGTTGTAATAATAATAGTGAGGACAGTGATAGTAATCGTATATCCAGATTGATGACAATGTTAAAATCAAAGGATAGAGATGATTTGTTGAATTTATGACGGGGGAAAAACAGACATTACTGACATTTTGGTGGTCAAATATTTTTTCGGTGCAATAGATTTTATAATTAACTTTAAATATTATAACAATGTGATCATTTTATAGAATAAACTGATTATTAAAAAGTTTTCCAGCAAAGATCCGCGACAGTCATGCTATTTGTCTCCCGATAGAGACCGAAATATTAAAGTAGATTCTGATAAATATCATAAAAATATTTTAATGAATGTTAAACGTTATGGTAAAAATGCAAAATCTTGCTAAAATAATAGCGTGCAATATTCAACCTTTTGCTTAATGTAGATAAAATCGTAACTTAAAATTTTACTTTTAATCTTGTAATCATGATCTAATTTAATAGCTAGTTAGTCTTTAATGTGTCAGTCATGATCGTAAACATGAACTCTATATTACAATGTATATTTTACTTTTTGTGCAAATAAAGATTATTTTGAAAAAAAAAAAAAAAATCGTGAGAATGATAGTAAATTATACTTTTGAGTGCTATCGCAAACGCAATAATATATCACTGTTTAAAAGTATTGTGTTTTAGATGTAAGATAAAATAAATATATCGATTTTAATTTTTCATTTCATCATTTGTTTTAATATAAAAGTTATTGAATTACCTAAAGTATTTTTTTAAAAATATTTATAAACACTAATTAATTTAACTTGAGTAATTTACAAAAAAATTTAAGACATAATGTCTGATAGAAAAAAAAAAATATTTTGCTGTACGAATATTTAATATTTAAATATAAGTATACTGTATTGACAATACTATTATAATTGACTTTATGTAGATTATTGATTGCGAGTATATTTACAAAGTTGCTGAAAGAAGAAATTGCTTATTTACATTTGGCGATAATTATAATAATATTTTACGTATATATTTTTTTAAAAGATTAGCAAGTTTTATATTTAAATAAATAGGTTTTGAAGGCAACATAATTTTAAAATAGTATTATGAATATAAAATTTATAATTATTTCTGAGTTCTTGTTCAGTTTTTTTATTTCCATATTTCAACGCATGTGCGGGGAAGCGAAACCTGCAAACCCGGGAGTACTCCTTGTAAGGCGGCTGTGCGGACCACTCGGCCACCAACGCCAACTGTTCTTGTTCAGTTAAAAAAAACATACTGAAGAAAATATAAATCAATATTTTTTTGTATAAAATAATTAGAAAACAAAAACAATTTTCGCCGATCTATTTACTTAAGCGGGATCTTTTATTTATATCATATTTATAACAATGTTTTAAAATTAACTTGAATTAAAGAATTCATTTTTTAGATATAAAATTTGCTATACATAAAATGAATCTTCCAAATATTTTTGTGAAGTTAGAATTCATATGGCCAAACGATTACATCACTGTATAGCTAATTCCAAAATATCATAATTTAGGCTGTTCAATTTTGAGTTTAAATTGCATCTGTATTTTGTAAAATTTCACTTTTCGTTCTGATAATGAAATATTTTTTTTGTAATTGTTGCTAAGGGGTTATAAACATGTGCTTAATAGTTGAATTGGATTAGGGTTAAGGATATTATGAATGGTTATCGTTATTTATATATTTTCACCATTTACTGCTATGTATTGTTTATTTTCTATACATATTAAAGTGTTGGGGAGCAGAGCGTATTTAAATAAGCTCTACAATAAATAATTAGTTACAATGCCTTTATAATTTTCATTTAGATTATTTACTTTCGAGTTTTATTTATATATCGATTCATATAAATTTCTACTCATTTGGGATTATTTAAATAAAGTTTGTATCTTTTTATTTCTAAGACAAATCAGAAAATGTTAATGAACCAACTTTTGTAGCCAGCTATTTTTAAGTAATCATAATATCGTCATCAACATGAAACAACCATTATCAATCCACTGCAAAATGAAGGTCTCCAGAAGTTCAATCCATCTTCTCCAATCTTTAGATTCTTATCCACACATTACCGTGCACGCGTTGTTATTTCATCCAATCATCTCACTTGTTATCTGTTTCTAATTTTTTTACAATCTCTTGGTATTCAGTTTAAGATTTTAATTGTCCATCTATTAGCAGCTCTTCTAGCATTACATGTCCAACCCAACTCCAGACTTTTAATTTTTAAATGAGGTTAGTAACACTTGTTTGTTCTCCTAGCCATATATTGCATTGTCAATCTCCTTTTGTTACTCCCATGTTTCTCTTCATACTTCTTTGAATGGTTTGAAATCTCTATATGGCTCTTCTATTAAATGTCAAAGTCTCAGATCCATAAATAAGAACTGGCAAAACACATTTATTAAAAACCTTTCTTTTCAATCACATATGCATATTTCCTTTTAGTATTAAGTTATTTCTACCAAAAGCACTTCAAACAAGTTTTTATTCTATGATTAATTTTATTCATTATTTTTCCATTTGTATTAATAATTAGACCAAGGTATTTATAGCTGTTAACTTCTTCTAACTCATCATAATCTATCATTATTTTCATATTTTGAAAAAATCCATTAAACATTACTTTTTGTCTTTTTTTATATTTATCTTTAGTCCTACTTTCCTCTGATAACTCCTGCAATATGTCATGCAGCTTTGAGGCACTATTTGCAAAAACAACTACATTATCTGAAAAATGTAAATGACTTAATAATCTTCATTTACATTATTCCTTAAGCTTCACATATTTATTCACAAAATAATTATTGCAGCACTGTTGTAAAATGTTTTGGAGATAAGGAGTCATTCTAT
Source organism: Epiperipatus broadwayi (assembly GCA_028023455.1). Taxonomy (NCBI): domain Eukaryota; kingdom Metazoa; phylum Onychophora; class Udeonychophora; order Euonychophora; family Peripatidae; genus Epiperipatus; species Epiperipatus broadwayi. The sequence continues at coordinate 43,042 of JAQFVV010000951.1, read as the reverse complement.
CTTACACCGTTCTCAATGTTGACTTTCCTTGTATCATTACGTAATCTAATTGTTGTTATTTCATTTTTATAAATATTTTTCAAAATATGACAATCTCCTGGATTTGATCCTATGCTCTAATCACTGAAAAAATATTCATAGAATCATATGCCTTTTCATAATCTACAAATCTAACACATAATGGCAACTCATATTCATTTGTTCTTTCTATAACTTCTCTCAATACCTGGATATGATCTACTGTACTAAAACCTCTTCTAAATCCAGCTTCTTCTTTTGGTTGTGGAAATACAATGTTCTCTGTAAACAAGTTGTAATAATCTTGGTAAAAAATTTGTATAAGACTGATAAAAGACTGATAGGTCTGTAATTTCTAATATCTTCTTTGTCATCTTTTTAAATATAAAAGTTAATGTGGATTCTTCCAATCATCTGGTACAACTTTATCATTTAGACATTTTATATATAACTTTGCTAAAAAATTATATTTCTTGACCGGCTTCTTTTAATGTATCAATTACAATTCCATCATCACCTGAAGCTTTTACTTTCTCCATAAATTTAATTTCATGTCTCACTTCTTCATTTAAATTTCTGGGAAATTTTGAAGATATAATAGATAGAGTAAATACTTGTTTTTTATTACGATATAATGCTTGGTAGAAGCCTTTTATCCATTTCATGATGTAATCTCTCTTTTTGGTAATAATTCCATCTTTTTTTCTTATTGCACATATAAATTTTCTACCAATATCAAAATATTGTTTTACACTCTTGAGACTTTTATTCTCTTCTGCAACTTTGCTTACTAGTTCATAGTTATACTTTCTTATGTCATTTCCAACTGCTTTCTCCATCATTTTACAAAATTTGAGATATTCAATCCTTTTTAATATATCATTTTTGTATATTTTCATATTCCTTATTTTCTTCATAAATTCTCTACTCTCAGTAAAATTTTTATTGGTCATTTGCTGATTCTTTTTACCAGCCAGCTTTGGTGTCATTTTTTAAAAGTATATCAGTTATTTTCATATCAATTTCATTCAAATCTGAATCATGTTTAAAATCTACCAATACTTGAAACTGATTTGTGTATTCTAATTTAAATTCATTAGAATGTTTTTGAAGAATAGAAATATCAACTGTAAATATTGTTTTTTTAATAATTTTTGTCTCTCTAGATTTGCATTAACATTTATCTTACAGCTTACTAATTGATGATCACTTCCTGTGTTAAATTTATTAAGAATATTGCAATCTTAAAATATTTATTTTCTATCAGTCAAAATATAATCCAATTCTGCTGTATGTTCATTTGGAAACTTTCACGTCCATTTCCTTTTAACATTTTTTTCAAAAAAGAATTCCTAATATAATTTTTTTATTTTACTGCAAAGTCCACAAGTCTATGTCTTCTCTCATTTCTATTATCATAACCAAAATTACATAAGTACTTTCATCTTTCATTCGTTTACCAATTCTAGTACTAAAGACTCTCATAAAAAATTTAAAGTGGTGTTTACTCTGATCAAAAGCTTTTTGTAAATCTATATGAAAATCTACTACTTCATCACTATGAAAATTTGTTCAGGCATAAACCGAGATTATCTGCATTTGGTATCTACTATTAAGTTGTATAACTAATCTTGCCACTCTGTCTGATACACCATCAATCTCCACAATGTTGTTTTCTCACATTTTATTTATAATGATTCCTACTCCACTTGTGTTTCCAATATTTTTTCTTTTATAGTAAAGTACATGTCCACTTTTTAAATCAATTGTCTCTTCACCTATTCTTCTAACTGTACAAAAGTCAAAATTGTCTCATTTAATATAAGACAGTTCTTCAATTTTTTTAGTCTATCCTCATTTAAAAGTGGACTGCAGTTCTAAGTACCTAAATAAAAGGTCTGCATCAAGTGGCAGGATGGATCTACAATCAGGGATTCTTAGCACCCTCCACCTTCAGCCACCATCTTCTGCAAAAAAATTACATAAATTTATAATTCATTTTTCAAAATAGCCAGCCTCAAAATGATATAATATTTGGATATTTAGTTCAGTTTAGTATTATGCACTGGGATTAATTGTAAATATGTATAATCATTGAATTTATATTCCTATATATAGCATTAAATACCAAACAACATTTAGACAATCTCAATTTCAATAACAGTCAACATTTTCAAACTGTTGTCAACTGCATTAACAATAAAGGTGGAATCCTACCTTAATTAATAGTCTAATATACTTATATAAACACTAAAGTTTGTAACTTGAGCACATAAATTGAAACTGATACAAAGAAGTTTAAATAAACCACCTTAAACAGGTAATTATAATCTATTCTTAATGTAGACTAATAAATAGTCAATTAAAACATTACAAATTGCAATTATAAATTTCAAATTGCATCCACGTATTATTTAAATAATAAGTGTAATATTTCTCAAGGCTGAATGGGTTTGTATAATTCGATGCTTTATTATATTTCGGCAAATTACATTTAATTTTCATTATTAAATTTCTGTGTTCAATTTGTTGACATTTTTTGATAGTTAATATATTGTAACGGTCAAATCTGTATATTTGCGCAACAAAGTCCATAGTTTTAGTTAATCATCCCAAGGCTCATCAGCATAAGGTGGTTGAGCCCACTTGTCCAATATAGTTCCAGTTTCTTTACTAATGCTCAAACATTTACTGTTTTATAGATGACATATATGAGACCGCAGCAGTATTCTTTTTAATTGCGTGCCAGCAGTAGCACATTGGTAAAATATGAGCCTATCTGACACTGGCATATTTAACAATATAGCTATATATATATATAGTGTAGCGTGGGCATAATTACTAAATAAGAATTTTGATTCTTAACAACTAATAGATAACTAATCAATAATGACTTGACACTGAGCAACATGGAAACACTAAGCAGAAGTTAAAATTAAATTAATTTAATGAAAACCAAATATTTAAATAATAAAATTAATAAGTAAAAATAGTAATTACAATGACTATAGGTTTATCTCACGTGCAGGAGATTAAGTTCAGGTACACGCAGGTGATGATTTTGTATATAAGCATTTATGGTTTACTGAGTTATAGGTAGTTTTGGTTTACACACACACACACACACACACATATATATATATATATATATATATATATATGTTTACTTGTCATATATATATATTGTAACAGTCAGTCTTAATTGACTGCCATAAATATGGGTGCAAGCATAGTTGCAGCCCAAACAAATGTACATATTATAATAAAAGGAGTGATCTGTGCAGGTATATTTTCTCTGTTACTTACACACCCAATATATTGTAAATAAATAGGATGAATGGTGATAATATGCTTATAAATAAACAAATGCGGACACAACATGTAAATATGTATTTTGCTGTTAATAAATGCTATATATTTTTTTTATTTATGATATGAATAACTATGGTAAAGGATTAAAGAAATTATTGCGGGAAACTGAAATGTATTTACAAATAACCCAACAGTAAACATGTTTTATTTTGATTTTTGATTTTATTTTAGATTCTCAAATGTATTTTTTTTTCTGTTGCTTGTTGAATATTCTTTTTGGAAAACTTAAAAACAATTTTTATGTGACAACAAGTATACAGTTTAAGTTTTATAAATTTTTTTTAGAACATAATGTTCATGACCGCAGGCAAGCCAATGACTTCTTTCTTTTATTGTATAATGTTTTTGGAAATAAAATGTAGAAATTGTATCAGTGGTCATTCGGCTTGACACCTACACAAAATTATTTAATTAAATAAATGTGATTTTATTTTATTGTTTAAAGAAATCAAGGGATTGGAATTTAAATGGTCTGTGAAATTCTGAAATTAATTAAAAGATAAAGTTATCATAAGACAAATTTTTTTTCCAAGAAGATAGCTAAAATTAAATCCATTGTTTGGAATTTAGTAATTAAAAACAGGGATTAATAATTTAATTAAAAACAGAAATATAAAAGCAATAACTTCTGGAGAGGATGAGAGAATACACACTGTAATGGGGGAATATATAAAGGCTGGTCAGGTGAAATTGAGTTAGTTAGCTGGGTTATATTCGTTCATACTCATGGGCACTCTTACCCATTCTCTTTGAGTTAGCAGTATAGTTTTTGGAGTGTATGGATAGAAAAGCAGAATTATGAGCGTAAAAAATATTTTCTCAGAATGCTGAACAAGTGGAAGAGTTAGTAATAGTTTAATGTATTTTAAAAGTTGCAGACCAAGAAATATGAGACTTACTGACTAAGAAAGAAAAATACAATTGAAATTATTATTATAGGATACATTTCCTGATAAGTATTAACTGAAGGGAGAAAGAATACTTCCAATTAAATAAAGAAGAATGGAAGCAATACGGAATGGAATCAAGATTTATTAGTGACACAACAATGAACATGGAGTAGGAATACAAGTTTGGTACATTCGCACAGCTCGAAGACCTACATAGCCATCCAGTGGTGTGACTTTCTATTTCTTAAAATGTAGCTGCTATGGACAATTTGCCATCCTTCATTGAAGCCCTGTTAAGTAATAACCTGCACAGCAGATATATATCATCCTCAAAATCCTAGCCCGGAAAAGAATGAAGCCTTCGGGAAGTATTATTTATGTTTTTATATCTATTTTTGTGTCTTATTACTAATAATTCGTTATTTTACTAACATTGCTATTATTAAATGAACCAATGAATTGCTTAATTCAGTTATAAATATTTCTTTTGTAATTTTAACATAAAGGTACACATAATTCATTGGAATATTGGAAATATTTCAAAATAGTTAAATAGAAATAATTGGGTGGTTTGGTCATTGGATGAATGTGTTTCACCTTGTAATAATAGTAAAGTTATTCCATCTACTACATGCAGGGTTGTTTTCATTAGGTATAAAAGTGGGTAGGAAAGTGTTTCAAATATTTGCTATTGTCCGCTACATGCAGGACTTCTATTATGGAACATTTAAGATTCAAATTGTAGTTTAGCATGAGTTTGTTCTCCTAGTAAATTTATTCCATCCACTACATGCAGGATTGTTTCCATAAGGAATAAAAGTGTGTTAGAAAGTGTTCCAAATAATTATTATTGTCCGCTACATGCAGGACTCATATTATGGCATGTTTAAGATTCAAATATCATTAACTCATGGCTAAATCATTATTTTAACTTAAACAAAGATATAGATCACCACAAGTGGAAGGGTGAGGATCATTTTTTTATTATAAAACATATGCATACCATGGTCAATAGACACTGTTTTCATATAAGTAATTTATTCCAAGTTCTGGGTTTAAAGTGTAAGTAGAAGAGAATTTCAGACGATTCCTTTCCCATTTATGAAACCAATTAGAATTTATTTATATGCTTGAATTTTAATTAGTATCATTTATGTGTGTGTTTATTCTCTTCTTTATTCTGTAAATATTTATATAATCGTAGAGGGCTTAATAAATTTAACATATAATTTTAAAGTTTGGTGTTGTGCTGTGTATTTGATAATGATATTATTGTTTGACCTTTTCTGTTAACAAAGCAACAAACCACCATCCCGAGATCATGAGTTGATTGAGCTAACCAGGGACTAAACTTGCCAGAATTGAGAATCATTCGTTAGGCATTCACTTTTCTATTCATTTTATATATAAATATATATATATATATATATATATATATATATATATATATATATATATATATATATATATATATATATATATATATATATATATATATATATAAAAATAAAATATATGAATTGAAATGCTCTCTTTCCCTTTGCATATTGTCCCTTTTGGTGGGAGGAAATTTTTTTTTTGGAGGGATTGAATTTAACAATTGAAAGATTTTACATTGAAATGTATTTGTGTTTCATTTTTTTTTTAATTATCACTTTTTTGACTTATTTTAAAATAATGGAATATAATAGAAAACCCTACATTATAATTAGGTAAAATGTGTTTGTTGTTAGGTGATTGTGGTGAAAATAAATTTTAATAAAAATTATAATTTATATTTATAAATTTTTAAAAAAAAATGATTTTTTTAAAAGAGAGGAAGAAAAAAAAAAATAAAATAATAAAAAAAAAAAAAAAAAAAAAAAAAATAAAAAAAAAAATAAAAAAAAATACTAGATATATATAGATGGCAAACAAATTAGGGTGAGCTAAGTGTGAATGTACCAAAATTAATATAAAAAAAAAAACAAATAAATAGAATACTTTGCTAGCGTTGAGTTTTAATGACAAAGAAATAAACAGAATACTTAGTTAGAAATAAGTAGAATACTTTGTAAGAAATAAATAAAATACTTTGTTAGCATAGAGATATAGTGATAGTGAAATATAAAAGTGTGGATAATTAAATTTTCATAGTCAAGATAAAATAGAACCTGAAATAGAGGAAAAAAAACTTAATGAATATAATAATGTTGGACTTTATGAAAGAAATGAGAGAAGAAATAGCTAAAGTACCAAGGCAAATAGAAGATATAAGAAAATATATGGAAAAACGAATCGAAGATATGTCCCAAAGACTAGACAAGGTTAAATATGAAACATTACAGAAAATTAAAATTAAAAATCCGTAATGTAGAAATAAATTATGATAACCTTGACCTAGATATTAGTAAACATACAGAAGCTATAGAAAATAGACAACATGCAACAGGACTAGAGTTTGAGAGCATGCATGAAAGAATTGATGAAAAAAGAAGTAAGATAAAAAATAGCTGCAATAGCAAAATGTATAAAATAGAAAAGAAGTTGTTAGGAAATGATACTAAAGTAGTGAAAATGGAAAACACAGTCCAGCATGTTATAATGCTAAATGTTAGCAGCAACAAGGATGAACAGGAAGCTAAATAGGAAAAAAGACAGACAGTGATAAACATATGTGAGATAGAGAGCGAAGTAAGCAGTGTTGACATAAATAGACTGAAAAGAGACAAAATGGATAAAAAGAATATAGATAGGGAAGAAGAAAAAATAGTACAGGGATATAAAAATTATATGTAGGTTACTAACAATAACCAATTCTAAACATAAAAGTGTTTAAAGGGCAGACAGGTGAGGCTCCAGTAGAATACCTTACCAGTATACAAAAGTACTTTAAAATAAATTTGATAGAACAAGTAGCAGAGATACTAAACACAGCCAATATGAGTCAACAAAATAAACCAGTGGATAACATCAGTTTAAACACCATTAAATAAAATGGAGGTGGTCAAAGACAAGTGCATTGGCATATAAAAGCTAGGCATAGGAGTTGAGGTACTGAAACATATGTTAAGCATACAGATAGCAATGGCGACAATAATGAACATAAATACGGACATGAGAAGGGATTTAGACCTTCAACACCTAAATCAGAGTCAAGCAAACTTAAGATATTGAGGTGGTGGTTGTGGCCATGGGTGTGATTAATGTTGTTTTAGTTAGTTAACATTGGGAGTTCTTTTTTAGTCTTCTCTTCAGAGTTGTGAATGTAAGGTAAAAAATTGAAAATTTGCTGACAGTACTTACAAGTTGAATGTGTTAAAATGTACCATTTAATTCCACTAAAAATTACACGCAGAAACACCCACACTAATTTAAAACACAGCAAAGGTACAATGAACTCTTTTATTTTCATTGTTTATAACGCAATCGAATATAGACAAACTAATATTTCATTTTAAATTTGTAATAAACTAGTATATTCATTAGTCGTCTTATATATAGGTAAAATTAATTTAATATAGACTTTAAATGGTTAACCCATTTAGATGTCTCATTAAGAGAGGGGGGTATTGTGAAAGTCTGTCTTAAATGACTGCCACAAAGATGGCTGCAAGTGTAGTTGCAGCCCAAACAAATGTACATATTATAATAAAAAAAGTGGTCTGTGCAGGTATATTTTTTTTGTTGCTTACACACACAATATATTGTAAATAAATAGAATAAATGGTGATAATATGCTAATAAATAAACAAATGCAGATACCACATGTAAATATGTATTTTGCTGTTAATAAATGCTATATATTTTTTTTTATTTATGATATGAATAACTATGGTAAAGGATTAAAGAAATTATTGTGGGAAACTGAAATGTATTTGCAAATAACCCAACAGTAAACATGTTTTATTTTGATTTTTGATTTTATTTTAGATTCTCAAAAGTTGCATTTTTTTTTCTGTTGCTTGTTGAATATTCTTTTTGGAAAACTTAAAAACAATTTTTATGTGACAATAAGTATACAGATTAAGTTTTATAAATTTTTTTTAGAACTTAATGTTCATGACTGCAGACATGCCAATGACCTCTTTCTTTTATTGTATAATATTTTTGGAAATAAAATGTAGAAATTATATCAGTGGTCATTCGGTTTGACACCTACACAAAATTATTTAATTAAATAAATGTGATTTTATTTTATTGTTTAAAGAAATCAAGGGATTGGAATTTAAATGGTCTGTGAATTTCTGAAATTAATTAAAAGATAAGGTTATCATACGACAATTTTTTTTTTCCAAGGAAATAGCTAAAATTAAATCCATTGTTTGGAATTAAGTAATTGCAAACACGGATTAATAATTTAATTAAAAACAGAAATGTAAAAGCAATAACTTGTGGAAGGGATGAGAGAATACACCCTGTAATGGGGGGATATATAAAGGCTGATCAGGTGAAATTGAGTTAGTTCACTGGGTTAAATTTGTTCATACTCACGGGCACTCTTACTCGTTCAATTTGAGTTAGCAGTATAGTTTTTGGAGTGTACGAACAGAAAAGCAGAATTATGAAAGTAAAAAATATTTTTTCGGAATGCTGAACAAGTTGAAGAGTTATTAATAGTTTAACGTATTTTAAAAGTTGCAGACCAAGAAATATGAGACTTACTGACTAAGAAAGAAAAATACAATTGAAATTATTATTATAAGATACATTTCCTGATAAGTATTAACTGAAGGGAGAAAGAATACTTTCCAATTAAATAAAGAGGAATGGAAGCAATATGGAATGGAATCAAGATTTATTAGTGACACAACAATGAACATGGAGTAGGAAACCAAGTTCGGTACATTCGCACCGCTCGAAGACCTACATAGCCATCCAGTGATGTGACTTTCTTTTCTTAAAGTGTAGCTGCTATGGACAATTTGCCATCCTCCATTGAAGCCCTGTTAAGTAATCACCTGCACAGCAGATATATATCACCCTCAAAATTTTAGCCTGGAGAAGAACGAAGCCTTCAGCAAGTATTATTTATGTTTTTATATCTATTTTTGTGCCTTATTCCTAGTAATTCATTATTTTACTAACATTGCTATTATTAAATGAACCAATGAATGGCATAATTCAGTTATAAACATTTCTTTTGTAATTTTAACATAAAGGTACACGTAATTCACTGGAATATCGTAAATATTTCAAAATAGTTAAATAGAAATAATTGGGTGGTTTAGTCATTGGATGAATGTGTTTCACCTTGTAATAATAGTAAAATTTTTCCATCTACTACATGTAGGATTGTTTTCATAAGGAAGAAAAGTGTGCAGGAAAGTGTTTCAAATATTTATTATTGTCCTCTACATACAGGACTTCTATTATGGAACATTTAAGATTCAAATTGTAGTTTACAACGCGTTTGTTCTCCTAGTAAATTTATTGCATCCACTATATGCAGGATTGTTTCCATAAGGAATAAAAGTGTGTTAGAAAGTGTTTTAAATAATTATTATTGTCCGCTACATGCAGGACTCATATTATGGCACGTTTAAGATTCAAATATCATTAACTTGTGGCTAAATCATTATTTTAACTTAAACAAAGATATAGATCACCACAAGTGGAAAGGTGACGGTCATTTTTTTATTATGAAACATGTGCATACCATGGTTAATACACACTGTTTTCATATAAGTAATTTATTTCAAGTTCTGGGTTTAAAGTGTAAGTAGAAGAGAATTTCAGACGATTCCTTTCCCATTTATGAAACCAATTAGAATTTATTTATATGCTTGAATTTTAATTAATATCATTTATGTGTGTGTGTTTATTCTCTTCTTTATTCTGTAAATATTTATATAATCGTAGAGGGTTTTATAAATTTAACATCTAATTTTAAAGTTTGGTGTTGTGCTGTGTATTTGATATTGATATTATTGTTTGACCTTTTCTGTTAACAAAGCAACAAACCACCATCCCGTGATCATGAGTTGATTGAGCTAACCAGGGACTAAACTAGCTGGGATCGAGAATCATTCATTAGGCATTCACTTTTCTATTTATTTTATATATATAAAAAAGAAAATATAAGAGATTATAACTCATTATTCATTACATGATCATATCACTTTGGGAGGGGAGCAATCTCTTTCTTAAGGTGGCATGTAAAGATTGCAGTAAATGAACCTTTCAAAGGTATGATTCTAGTAATGTATATTTTGGATGCCATTGAATATTTCTTACTTGCTCCTCGTTGTTAGAAAACGCATGTCATGCTCAATGCATATAGAGAAGCAGCTAGCGCCCTTACAGTAAAAATTGGACCAATGTGTTATTGGTCATGATGCAATTCATATGCACATCATTTAATAGTGGTGGTCACAGCCGTGTTATATAAATAATAAATGAAATAAAAAATTATTTTTTTAATAGGAGAGGTGTGGGTAGATAGCAAGCAACAATTGAGAATAAGAAAAAAAAAGTAATAAATAAATTAACATATACTACATATATATAGATGGCAAACAAATTAAGGTGAGCTAAGTGTGAATTTACCAAAATTAATACAAAAAAATAAAATAAATAGAATACTTTGCTAGCGTTGAGTTTTAATGACAAAGAAATAAACAGAATACTTTGTTAGAAATAAGTAGAATACTTTGTAAGAAACAAATAGAATACATTGTTAGCATTGTGATTTAATAACAAAGAGGTAAATAAACAGAATATTTTGTTAGCATAGAGATATAGTGATAGTGTAATATAAAAGTGTGGATACTTAAATTTTCATAGTCAAGATAAAATAGAATCTGAAATGGAGGAAAAAAACTTAATGAATATGATGTTGGACTTTATGAAAGTAATGAGAAAATAAATAGCTAAAGTACCAAGGCAAATAGAAGATATAAGAAAAGATATGGAAAAAAATGACTGGAAGATATGTCCCAAAGACTAGACAATGTTAAAGATGAAACATTACAGGAATTAAAAATAAAAATCCATAATGTGGAAATAAAATATGATAATCTTGAGCTAGATATTAGCAAACATACAGAAGCTATAGAAAATAGACAACATGCAACAGGACTGGAGTTTGAGGATGTGCATGAAAGAATTGATGAAAAAAGAAGTGAGATAGAAAATAGCTGCCATAGCAAAATGTATGAAATAGAAAAGAAGCTGGTAGGAAATGATACTAAAGTAGTGAAAATGGAAAACACAGTCCAGCATGTTATAATGCTAAATGTTAGCAGCAACAAGGATGAACAGGAAGCTAAAAAGGAAAAAAGACAGACAGTGATAAACATATGTGAGATAGAAAGTGAAGTAAGCAGTGTTGACATAAATAGACTGAAAAGAGACAAAATGGATAAAAAGAATATAGTTAGGGAAGAAGAAAAATTAGTACAGGGATCTAAAAATTATATGTTTGTTACTAACATTAACCAATTCTAAACATAAATGTGTTTAAAGGGCAGACAGGTGAGGCTCTAGTAGAATACATTACTAGTGTAGAAAAGTACTTTAAAACAAATTTGATAGAACAAGTAGCAGAGATACTAAACACAGCCAATACAAGTCAACAATACACACTAGTAAATAACATCGGTTTAAACTCCATTAAATGGAATGGAGGTGGTCAAAGACAAGCGCATTGGCATAGAAAGTCTAGGCATAGGAGTTGAAGTCCCGAAACATATTTTAAGCATACAGACAACAATGGTGACAATAATAGACATAAATATGGACATGGGAAAGGATTTAGACCTTCAACACCTAAATCAGGGTGAAATAAAACTTAAGATATTGAGGTGGTGGTTGTGGCCATGGGTGTGATTAATGTTGTTTTAGTTAATTAACTTTGGGAGTTCTGTTTTAGTCTTCTTTTCGGAGTTGTGAATGTAGGGTAAAGGATTGAAAGTTTGGCTGACAGAACTTACAAGTTGAATGTGTTAAAATGTACCATTTAATTCTACTAAAAATTACACTTAGAAACACCCACACTAATTTAAAACATAGCAGAGGAACAATGAACTATGGGACATTCAATTCAGTGTGCATATATTCCTAATAAGTCTAAATATAAAAAATAGCAAGGACGCAGTTACTGAAATTTTCCATGAACAAGTTGTGTTGGCTTATATGTAAATGCCTTTAAGTGTCATTAAAAGATACAAGTGGGGACATATATAGTGAACATACATAAAGAACCGTATTATTATTTTTTGGGCATATATACTGTGTGTTTGTGGGTTAGCTACTTTTGGACAAACAAATGGTGTTCTGCTCATGTTTGAATTGGAACTCAGAGTAGGTTTTGAAATAGGACTTCTCTTTGTTGGACTGAGATACAAGGTTTTTTTATAATTAGCACAGGTGGCTGTTAACTGTTACATTCAATAGATTTTTTTTAGTATTATTGTATATAGCTAAATATAAATTAGTACATTCCTTAAGATTTTTATATTCAGTATTAATGACACAACTGTATATATATATATATATATATATATATATATATATATATATATATATATATATATAGTTAAGTATAAACTAATATATTTTTACATATATAATAAACTAGTATATTCTTTAGTATTACATATAAATCAGAATATCCCTTAATATTTTTATTTTCAGTATTAATAACACTCTTATATAGTCAAATATAAACGAATAATTCTTTTTAAATATATAATAAACGACTATAATCTTTAGTATTAGTGCATTTAGCTAAAATTAAATTAGTATCTCTCTTAAGATTTTTCTTTTCATTATTTATAACACAATCGAATATAGTCAAACTGATATTTCATTTTAAATTTGTAATAAACTAGTATATTCATTAGTAGTATTATAATGATGTTATTGTTTGACCTTTTCTGCTAACGAAGCAACAAACCACCATCTCGTGATCATGAGTAGATTGAAATAGCCAGGGATTAAACTTACCGGGATCGGGAATCATTCATTAGGCATTCACTTTTCTATTGATTTTATATATATATATATATATATATATATATATATATATATATATATATATATATATATATATATATATATATATATATATAAAAAGAAAATATGAGATTATAACTCTTTATTCATTTCATAGTCATATCCCTTGGGGAGGGGAGCAATTTCTTTCTTAAGGTGGCATGCAAAGGTTGCAGTAAATGAACCTTTCAAAGGTATAATTATAGTAATGTATATTTTGGATTCCATTGAAGATTTCTTACTTTCTGCTCGATGTTAGAAAACGCATGTCATGCTTAATGCGTATAGAGACACAGGCACCTACCATTACAATATATATCACTTGCAGGTGAAGGTTTTGGATATAAGCATTTACGGTTTATATATATATATATATATATATAGCATTTCAAATTACCCACAGGTGATTGTAGTTTTCAGGTTACAAATAATTTAATTTAGTTTGTTTATATATATATATATATATATATATATATATATATATATATATATATATATATATATATATATATATATATATATATATATATATATATATATATATCACTCACAAGTGATGAAGATTTACAAAATTTTAAGTTACAGTTTTCATGAGATGTATTAAGTTAAAAATTAGTTTAGTTTGCTGATGATGATCTATGCATTGTTTATGCTACATAACAGGATCTAGATTTGCTTTAGAGCTAGCAGGAATGATTATTAACAGTTATATAAAATATTTTATTATACAAAAATATTTAATATATTCTCTACATAGCTTTTACGCTTATGAAATTAGACTCGGATTCAGATCAAAGCTGAAAATCATTTATATAGTGAGATGAACTGATGATTGGAAGTCAGACTTCAGATACCAAGGTATATAGAAAATATATAATCTGAGTCAATGCATCTCAAATGTGTGCTTTTTTAAAGGATTTGTACCAAGTACTAGTTCCCTTAATACTGTACCCATTGCTGTGAAATAAGAGACTTTTTAGTCCAGGTGATTGAACAACTATTTTAAGCTGCTGAAGTCTCATGCTGTAGTGATAAGAATTCAGAATGGGGTGAGACTTACCTGACATCCATCTGAAGAATGTAGTTGTCTGAACTAAGATATATGGAGTAGCCCTTACACATACACCCATTAAAAATGATACAGCAACAAGTATATATGCCGAAGAATTTCTTAAGGACACATTCACACCATGAACTACATTATTATATAATAAAATTAGGATGCTGAACAATAGTTTCTTTCCACGAAACTACCATAGATCAGTTCATTATATAGCATCTATAATTATGTTAATAAGAAAAACTTATGAATAGAATTTATAAAGCTATCTATATATGCGTTTATAATTCTAGGGAGGATTACAGCATATATTGGGATAATTACGATACTAAGTTCTAGCTTCATTCTGCATTTTATCACTTCAGCCAAATATTAATTTAATATCACATTTAAAGCAGATTTATGTTAAAGTGGTTATAAGCTTTTAATTATATCTTAAATAAGACATTTTATTCATTTGAGAAAGGAGTTTTGCTGGTACATTAATACACACAAAATTACATATATGTGTGAAAAGATTTAATCCCTTCTTACTAATAATTTATCTAAGAGTAAAACTATTCTGAACAAATATAGCATAAATAAATACATAATTGAAAATAAAATAAAATTGGCATAGATTTAACTAAAATAATCATATGTTTAAAGATAAAATTTCACATAAGTGAAATCTGAAATTTTGCTCTATTTTAGCATAGTTTAAAAAGGGAATTGAAACGAAATTAGCTTAACTTGATTTATTCAGTTTAATATAGATTTAAGTTATTTGTTAGAATTGTTAATAAAAGCAAATGTTATTGTTAGATTACATTATGTAATATAATTTAGAAGCATACTTATTATTTAAATAAATTATTCAGAATTATATGAAATAAATCAGTTATGATAAATAATTGGGAATCAATCAATTAAAGCATGTTAGAACTAATCAGTTTTAATAAATCAAAATTCCTTAGAATAAACTAGTAAATAAGTAGATAAATCAGAAATGAAATCATAAAATAAATCAATAAATCAGCAAATCAGCCAAGATTTGGGATTTTATATAGAGAAAATAAAATTACATTTAACTGGTAAGTTTAGAATACATTATTACTTTGAGCATAATTAATAGATTTAGCTATCTTTTAGGAATTAACAAATTTTAGTTGAACAGTCAACTTTAAGTTGAGGGAGGTTTGGTACCACAATCTTTTCTCTGCTGAGAAGTTGGCTTTATGTTGAGGGATTCTTTTAGGTGGTATCAGCTTCTACTTCACTGCTCTTCACATCTTGTTGACAACCATGGGCTCTAGAAAGCAAGGATTGCCATTTTAGCCCACTACCATCATCATTACCAATTTAAAAAAAACATGCTGAAGAGAATAATTAAAAATGAAATTCTGATCTGATCTCCTTCAAAAATGGCTGAAGCAACTTATATACTAGTTTACCCCCTATCCTCTGTCTTAATAATTTTAGATCTGTTTTTTCTCATTACCTCACTGCATTCTAGAAAGTCATGGAATCCCACTGTTATTGATTTTTCTACAGGTGGGACTTTTTTCAGTTGATCATGGTTTTTCCTTCGGTTGACCAGGAAAATTTATTTATACATTGTTTGAAAATGTATTTTTGCTTCTAAATTTGTAACTAGGTCATAATACAGTGAGAAAGATTAAATTTATGAAATTAATTTTTTTTAGAAAAACAAAGCTAAAGATGGAAAACACTTTGTATATATGTAACTCAATTATATAATTTAGCAATATATGCAGAAAATATAATAATTTCAAGTAGTAATTTTAAAATAAATATTTAAATAATGACATTTCTAATGTTTTAATTTTATTAACATTATTCTTTCATGCATATATGTAGTTTATTGTTACATATTACTGTATGCTAAATATATGCAACAAGTAGTACATTTAGGTTTAAAATAAATATAATTTATCATACTATTAGGGTAATATATGACAATTTGGGTATAGGTATACATAAATAAATACTA
This sequence comes from Epiperipatus broadwayi, assembly GCA_028023455.1. Taxonomy (NCBI): domain Eukaryota; kingdom Metazoa; phylum Onychophora; class Udeonychophora; order Euonychophora; family Peripatidae; genus Epiperipatus; species Epiperipatus broadwayi. The sequence goes on along the minus strand of JAQFVV010000951.1, from coordinate 26,733 downwards.
CTATAGTATATAGTAGGTGAAACAGTAAAATAGACAGATCTCACTGTTTCAATATTATAGTTGTTTGCATTTAATTTAACAATTTTAAGAATTAGCATGTTTTTAGGTTAGGGCATATATTAATTATATATCCACTCTACCATGAGTAAAAAAAAATGAAAATCTTTCTATACAATAACAAATCTAAGTTAAATATCAATATATGAACTTTCTAAAAACTTTATAAATTATTCTCCAGCTGTGAATTTCAAATGTAGACTGGTGAATACTATTGTTTTTAAAATCATCGATGTAATGGACAACAATTCAAAGTCTTGTTAGATATTTTGAGATTTCACAATTCTGATTTGAAAAAACAGCAAATCTAGTAACTCAGTCACACTTCATATTATACAAGAATAAAGTAATTAGTCAGTGAAAAATACTTATTGGAATTAGCTTTCATGGTTGGAAATGTGGGAAAAATTTTGCTTTTTTTCAAAAGTGACTGATAGATTTTTTTAATCACTTAAAATATCAAAGCTAAGCAAACTTATAATGCTCAATCAAAATATCATTGTTGTTGAAAATGTTATTACTATGTGTTTTTTCTATAGTAAATGAATATGGATGGATATAATTCACATACATCAATGAGCATATTAAGTTTATTGTGATGTATCTATGAGTGTAAACTTAAGAAATGAACATGGATGAATGAAATTTACACACATCAATGTACATTTTGAGTTTACTGGATTGTACCTCTGAAGGTAAGATCAAGGCATATGCTAATTTTACTATTCAGCTGCCAGGTAGTTCTTACCAAAATATCAGTTGAGTTTACTTGGTTGAAATATAATAGTATAGAAATAATCTTTTATAATTGTTTAATTAAGAACAGGCATAATTAAAATATGAACTTTATACTGGTTAGAAAAATCTTTAATTTAGAGAGTAGTTGGTGGGTGAAGGCAAAGAATGTTAAAAATTAGCTATTTGTATTCCCAGGCTATTCTTTGATGATGATAGTTTTTTAGACACTTGGAATAGCAGGTCCGATTTAAGTAAGAATAAATTGGCTGAAAAAATAGAACACTGTTAGACTGTGTGAGGTTAGAAAAGAAGACGAAAGAAGAATTGATTATAAAACTAGATGTGTACTTTATTATAGAGCCACAAATAAAAAAGCAGAACAGAGTGTAATTCATTATGATAAAAGAGAGAGGGGTTAACGGTTTGGAGAATGATGCTATATCAAATAGAGTAATAATTATAGTTAATAAATGAGGGTAATTTTCCTTTGATTGTTATTTTTGCTTATTCTAATAAAAAATGTGTGCATTCTTATTAACAGACAATAACACCTCATTTAGTAGCCTTTAGCACTTCACCTTGCATACGTTGATATGCAGTAAAAACATTCCATACCAATAAGTTTCGAGTTTGTATGAACTAATATTTAGTGATGTTCCATTTGCCTAACTGAGGAAAGAAGTTCAAACTGATTCTTTTTATCTACTTTTGTCATATTTTCCAATTCAAAATTTGATATCATATTTCTTATTTCAATTTTGTGGCTAATAGAGAGTGTTTATCAACAGTCATTCGTAATATTATCGCGATATTTATTTCTAAAATACTGCTACATTTTATAATCTGTAATAATTACGTATATAAATAATAGTGTTTAAAACAGGCATTAATAATGTCGCCACATTTATTGTTAAAATATATCTAAATTTTGACATCTATAAAATATAAAAGTAACAACTTATAATGCCACTGACTGGAAAACAGAATTTGATAAAATAAGCTCTGATAATTATTTATTTTAGAATTAAAGAACCATAAGACATTATTTGGCAATGGTGGGCTTTTGTTTCTGATACTGTGTTCCACAAAATTTTGATGTACTAATTATAAGCATGAGTTTGTGATTTTATATATATATATATATAATAATCACAAACTCATATATATATATATATATATATATATATATATATATATATATATATATATATATAATGTTCTGTCAGAGTTGCAATTAAACTGACAAATATTTGTTTCAGATTACGTGAAGTATACTATGCATTATGCTAATTTAATTGCAAATATATCACATCCGCACTGTGGAAAGCAACTGAATATAAGAGTCAAGCGTGTAGCTGGAGGCAGAAGAGTTCTTAATGGAGAAGCGCCTTGGATGGTAATTATTTTCTTTTTTCTTATTCGTATAATAAAATTATACAAGTTATGTTTATATGTCTTCTTATAATTATTCACGTACTTTTTAATGTAATGTCCGTTCATATGATCTTTTTATTGCAGCTGTTCTTATTATATGATTATTTATATACAATTTAACTTTTCATCTCCTGCATTAACTAGTAGAGTATGTTTCTTTACTGTTTACTACCTCTTTTATTTACTAAGACAATAAACCTTTAAGCATGTGCGCTTCAAAATACAAATGTAAAGACCTCTACAGGTCTGAACGACAAGCTTAAGCTTGGAAGGCCTTTTTTTGTTAACTGAAAGCATTAAAATGAAATATAAGTTGAGTTTTCTTAAAGGAATGTATATGTGAACAAACTATTTTCTAATAGATATTTAAAATCATAACAGAAAATATTACATCAAGGCCTTTCTCAGAATGAGTTGGACTGCATATAAATTAAAATAAAACAAAGAGTGCTAAAAGGTTCTGGGTATGAATCCAGGCTGCTAATTGATAACATTTTATTTAAATATTTACAATCACAGATCACTTTCCAATGAAAAGAAACAGCAGGAATTGAAAGAATTGACTAATATTAAATGTAGCCTTATTGAGTTTTGTGAAGACAAAAAAAAGTTAAAAAAAGAATTGTTTTGAAAAATGACTATATAATGAAACACAAACATTAGAAGTAGAAATGGGGTTGGATTTATTGGAAATGGATGGCATAGTACACAGCAAGGCAGGGTTATTTATTTTAACTTAAAGTTAGATATCAAGTGCAGATAATTCAGATTTAAGCCCCAATAATTTCTCACTGTGATGAAAAAACAGAGAATTTTTTATGGGTGGACAAAAGGCGTTTGATTAGAAGAAATAACATTTTTAAACTGTCACAAAACACTTTAGTGCTAAAGTTGGTAAACAATTAAAAGATAAACATGCTGCATGTTAATTTTGTTATGATAATAAAAATGAGAGATAAATTAGACTTGTGAAATTTGCAGTAAAAGACAATTATTTTAAGAATTTTATTTAAAAAAATGCTAAATCTAAATGAACATGGAAGCATCCAAATGAAGGTACAACCGAATTGCATTATATTTTGATTAAATTCATGTTAATCGAAAATTGGAGAAACAAAAAATATTAGCAGAACCAGTGTTCGTAATTAATATTTTTAATCTTCAGAAACATTCTAATAAATTTAAATTCGAACTTGCAAATAATTTTTAAATATTAATAGATTCTGAAAATGAATCAGATTTGAACAAAACTAATGAAATGATACCTGTTATATTTTTAATAACTGCAACAAAGCAATATTAAAAAAGCACAATTAGCAAACATTCTATTGAGACAATACATTTTTAAAAAATAAATAAGGAAATATGAAAACATATAAAGGTGATGCATTAAAAAAAACGTTCATTATAAGAAAGTATAATTGTGAATTAGCAAGGAAAGATATAAAAGAGTGGAAACTCTTAAGAGTATAAAACAACATCATCTTATTGGAAAGAAATTTATTTTTGCAATAAAAAATAAGACCACAATATTTTTAAGAATAGAGAAGGCATGAAATGTAAAAGTGTTATATCAAGAATTTTATATCAATAAAGAACATAAAAAGGTACCTTATAAAACTACTGTATTTTCTGAATTGACCAGAATTGTAAATAAAAAAGTCAGACATGACATTTAATAAAAAAAGCTCAACATTATAATGGAAACATCAACATCTTTAAAGTAGAAGATAAAGTAATAGAAAACATTTGGCCAAATTAAACACCAAATGTCTAAGTGATAAAGATGTACCACATAATTGGAAAAATTAAATATTAATATTTAAAAAATGTGTTAAAAAGATATTAGAGATTTTAGATCTATCAACCTTTGATTAGTTTTGTACAAAGTTGTTACCAATGTAATTACAATTTCTGCACAAAAAATATTGAGTTCTAATCAATAAAAGTATAGTGTGATATAAAAGTGGTTTTAGTGTAGTGGAATTATCTAAGTATTGAGAGAATTTATAGAAAGGATCAATGAATATGTAGTACCATTATAATTTGAATATGTAGATTATGCAAAGGCTTTGATTCAATAAGCATTTTTTAAAATGATTCAAGCATTTGCTTATCAATGTATAGATCCATAATATTGTCATATTCTGAAAAATATTTATCAAAATGCAACAGCAAAACCTAAATAACATAATGACAATAAAAAGATTAATATTGTGAAGGGTTTTCACAAACGAGTGACCCAATATTTCCAAAGTATTTTACAGCAGATTTGCTAGGTTTTTTATAATACCAAAAAATGGCTAAAACCACTGCACATGCGCTTTACAGAAGTAACACTATTTACAATGAAGATAAGTATTCATTATAAATATTGTTACATCTGTAAAGTGTATGTGCAGTAGTTATAGCCATTCATTAGAACTATAATTTACAAAAACATCATGTATATAAATCAAATATTTACGGAAGAGTTTTGTGGATTAAATAAAAATAAATAAATGGATTTGAAGTTATTTAGTTTTCGCAGATGACATAACTGTTGTGCAAAAGTCTTTCAAGGAGTCAGGAAATGTTACAAGAGTTATCTGATAAAAGGATTAAAGACAAATCTTAATAAGACTAAAATAATGTGCAAAGGATTTTCTGGACAAAAAAAAAATTGATAATGATGTATTTTTTCATTTAAATTGGCTATTTCTATATCTGTTTCTGTAGCTTGTATTCCAGAATCTGGTGGCTGATAGCAGTGACTCAGGGTTAGTGACTGTAATCTTGGGTGGTCAGGCTTCCTTATTCTGTCTGGTGGTTTTTTGGCCCATGAGCTTACATTCTGCTTGTCAAAAATTCTGCCATTTTCTCTTCTTCTTTGATTCTACTTCTGGCCATGGTTTTTTTGATTGGTAATGGCATGTTTCTTTAGATGGTGTCGATAATATGGAATCAGAGAATGCAAATGTAGTAAGTGATCTAAAGCAGATCACTTGTCATATAAAAAACTGCATGTGAGTTTCTTTGACCATTCCATATTTTTCTTGAATGATTGTGTTTATAATCCCACTCTGTCAATCATCATTCCCGAAGTACTTTAACAAAATTTTACTGTAGACTGTGAAGTTATTCAGCTTTTATTTCAGCATGCCCCACCAGTCTCCTGCATAACCTTGTAAATAATGGCTGGTGATCGCAGTCTGTTTATGGGAGCTGGTTTTATAAAATCAAAAAAATCTCTCCAGCTTTCCAAGTGTTGGTGGAGTTTTCTCCAATCTCTCCATGAATGATTTTAATAGTGATGACTTTGGATAGATAGGTATGAAGTCCTACATCTAGTATAGTATTCGGCCAGTATTAGTAACATTGGCACCTACTATACTGTCATTTTCTATTTGTAATGATCAGTCATTGTTGACAGTTTTGGATTTGGTAGTCTTCATACATTGACATGTACCTGTATCATCTTCTGCATTAGTTAATTCATCAGGCTCTTTCTCTTGGCTTATGGGTTTTTCTGTTAATCACCCAACTGGGTTCAGGGCTATTTGATCTTCCTGTCATTTAGTTATTTCTTGATTACTTTTGAGTAGTGGTAGTTGATCTTAATTTGGAGGATCTCATGCTCTTCTTTTCCTTTATTCAATGTTTGGAAAATGAATCTGGCAAACTATCTATGTTTTTCATCATTCCTTCAAGCTTTTTCTTCATTTCTTATCACTCATTCCTGACGTTACTTCTACAGCTCTACCATAGTCCTGAAATGGATCTGACCATTATCCAAATTATTCATGGTCTTGGATGATTATTGTGATCATGGTTTATGTTTTTCTATTTGTAATTACTATTAATGATATACAAAAATTTTTTGATACTTATGTTTTATGGTCACAATTTATTATATTTTACCTAAACTATTGCTTTAATGCTTTTTTATTGTTTCTAAAAGAAATTTTAACGTTTTAAAATTTTCTGCATAGTGAAACAATTATTGTACTGCCAAAATATATTTTGAAAATAAACATTCCTTACTCATGATAACCGCTGAATTATTTTGCTGCTAACATATATAGCTAGAAACTACGTTTTTATTTATATATAAACATACACTAGATCGAGATATATTTATTCCATTCCTTCTTATTTAACATAAATAAGGATATACTTACACAATAATTATACTAATCTGCTTTAATTCTCGTTACTAAGTCTAAATTAATATATACAAGTTTAGAAACAGTTATATATATATATATATATATATATATATATATATATATATATATATATATATATTAGCCTCATAACACTTATTTTAGAAATAACTCCATTCATTGAAGTTATCCCCAGGTGCCATGCCATCAGTTATAAATCTCCTTAGACTGTTACCTTCCCCAAAACAAAAATTAATTAGCTATTTCTTTTAACTACAGGCCTTCATTATAATATTCGAATTTTTATTTATTATATTTTATTTATCATTTTTTAATTCCATGTGATAGTCTATTATATGTAGGTCATTACCATATAAAATTATTTTTATGCTACATTGCACTTTGAACTGATAAAACTTTATTTTGACAGTAAAATACAAAATTCAAATTATACATCGCTTGTCACAATATAACATTTGAGACAATATTCAACAAATTACCCCATACGTATATATCATGACTTAAGTTAAATAGTGGTACTGGTGGCGATAGTGTACTTCCACTGCTAGAGACCATCATTTCTGCATAAACATGCAGAAATATTCACAATAGGGGCCCAAAAGCAGCAATGATTGCTCCAGCCACTAGGAAGTGGCACAATTCACCATGCATAAGCAAAAGAACATTCCACTAGATATCTGGCATCAAAGCTGTCTACATGGTGGCACTGGTTGCCATGCATAAGCCCATTTGGCTTACGGTGCCAGCTGCCAGAAACCACTAAGATTGTAGCCCACTACACAGTGCTGTTTCTCCACACTATGCACAGAAAAACTGTGCACTCTAACCACAATATTATTGCAAGGTTAATGTTTATGCACATATTAGTTAAAAGATAGATAGCATATAATTTAAAGGTGTAAATAATGTACAAGCCACAACTATTTAAATCTGCGTTGGTTATTAATATTGTTACATGCAATTTCATCATGTCATAAATCCATGTAGTTTACATTCATTCTTTTTAAAAATCGATTTTTTTTTAAATTATTTTTTCTAAAAATGATTTCTAAAAAAAATCAAAATTTGATCACAACTATTTAAATCTGTCTCGACAACTTAATACTGTTACATTCTAATTTTACCTGATAAATCGATGTATTATTAAATTAATTTGTTGATAAATTGATGTATTATTAAATTAATTTCTTTTTTAGAATATATCTTTTTTTAAAGATTATTTTTTTTAAAAATAGTTTTTTTTAAAAAATGTAATATTTACAGCACTCTTTCGCTAACAATAGGACTAAACTAATTTTTACAATTTTTTTCCCTATGGCAATATTTCTTTGAAAACTTTTGTTTTTCAATTAATATTGTTAAGTATTACAAATTGTATTTCAGTTTATAGATCTTTCAATTAGCAAATAAAGCAACATTTTTTTTTATTTTATTAACAAAGATGCTGGCTGAACTTTAAGTAATTAAGGATGGCACTAAATTTTCTTGCAGTAAATCACATCTTAAAGATTAATCAAAATAAATAATAGTTTGTTAGTTGATATTATGAAATTGGTAAATATTCAAGTGTCTCAGTTGGGTCATATAAGGGTCATATATATTAAAGTTTGTCTATTTAGAAATTCATTTATAGATTCTTTAAATCACCTAGCTACTTGTAAACATTCTATTTAAAAATCTGTAGAGATTATAACCAGTAAATAAATTCAAGTAAAATTATTATTAATTCATTTAAGTTTGCCACTGTCTTCTGTTTGATCACAATTCCATAAGTTAATAATTGTTGAATTCTACTGAAAAATGCTATAATACATCATAATGAGACATCAAGAGATAAAATTCAGGTATAATGTCAAGTCACTATGAATCCTTTATGAACTTCTGTTATAATTTGTTATAATCATAACCTAAGATTGATCACACCATATCAGAAGAAAAAAGAATTAACTTTATTTATGTAGACTGCTGGAAGTGACGAAAAGAGAAATATGTGATCAATTAATGAGGCTAAGAAATTGTCAACAATACAATCTATAATAACTGTTAAGTACTGATAAATGGAATAAAAATGATAGTTTACATAAACGTTGCATGGAAATTGCAAAGTTATAATCATTTAGGGTGACTGCATTGTGTACTTAAAAAAATAAATATAATGTCAGGACACTAGTATTAATACTGGAATACATGTATAATTACAACAAAGCCAATAATTCTTAAAGATAAATTAGACCAGAAGCATTTTTCAAATTAAACAAGATAATGATGTCCATTCTCTGGTCTGCGATTCAATTATTATTTTGAATTAGCCAGAATTTAAGAATGTTTCAGAATTGCACATTATTGAAAAACAAATGGATTACAACAAAAAAATTAGTTTGTGAACTTTTAATTGTGGATTAATATTTTTAATATTAATTATGGTTACCTTATGCAAGGGTGAATCCATAAACAAAAAGTTAAGATCTAGGTTTTATTGTCACAATAGGTTAATTGTGGAGTAGGTTAGATGATTTAGTGAAAATCAACATCATCATCTACCATTTCAATCCACTGCAGAATGAAGGTCTCTCCAAGTTCAATCCATGTCAATGATTCTTAGCTTCTCTTCTCCACATCACTCCTGCATGCTTTATTATTTCATCCATCTGTCTCACATGTGATCTCTTTCTGGATCTTTTATAATCTTTTGGAATCCAGTTTAAGATTTTAATTGTTTATCTATTATCATCTCTTTTAGCAATATGTCTATCTCAGCTCCACTTCAGTTTATTTTTTTCAAAAAGGTCAGTAATGGCTGCTTGTTCGATTACCCATATATTGCATTTTTGATCTTTTCTTGTTACTCCCAATATGCATCTCTCCATACTTCTTTGAGTGGTCTGAAGTCTTTGTATTGCTTTTCTTTTAAGTGTCCATGTCTCAGATCCATAAGTAAAAACTTGTTAAACACATTTATTAACAGCCTTCCTTTTTAAACATTAAGGCATATTTCCTTTCAGCGCCCAGTTATTTCTACCAAAAGCAATCCAAGATTAATTGTATTATTAATTTCATCCATTATGTTTCCATCCATTTTAATAGTCTGATTAAGATAGTTCTAGCTGTTAACTTTGTCTGACCCATCATAATCAATCTTTATATTCATATGTTATAAAAATCCATTAAACATTACTGTAGTCTTTTTTACATTTATCTTTAGTCTTAATTTCATCTATGAACTCTTGCGACATTTCCTAAAGGTCTAAAGTATTACTTACGAAAACAACTACTATATATGTAAAATCTAAATGACTTAAATAATCTTCATATACTGTCACTCCTTTAGTTTCCCATTTAAATCCATAAAATACTTCTTGCAACACTGCTGTAAAAAGTTTTGGAGATATGGAATCACCCTGTCTCAATGTTGACTTTACTAGTATTATTATGTAATCTAATTGTGGTTGAAATATTTTTTAAAATATGACAATATCCTGGATCTATACCCTGATGATCCAATCCTTTAATAACTGAAGAAATGTTTATAGAGTCAAATGTGTCTTTATAACCTACATCCTCTCTCAATACCTAGATATAATCTACTGTACTAAAACCATTTTTTAATCAAGCTTGTTAGCTTAGTTGGTGGAAATACAATATTCTTTGTAGACGAGTGTTATTATCGTGGTAAAAAATTTGTTAAATTAAAGTTTGCTATAAATGAGTTGTAATTACTTTGATAAAGATTTTGTATAAAACTGGTTAATGATTGAAAATCTGTATTTTCTAAAACTTCCTTCTGTTCTAAGATTTTCTTTATTACTTTTTTAAAATATCAGTATTATTTCCAAATTTCCCCAATCATTTGATACTTCCTTTATCATTTAGACAATTAATGTATAATTTTGCTAATATTTTTTTTTCTTTTTTCATCTCATTCTAAAATATATCTTATTATTCCATCATTTTAAGCACCCTTTCATTTCTTCACAGATATCATGGGCAATTTAGTATAATTAGTAAGTGTAATAGGTACTTTGTTTTCTTGTTTTTATTACTACATAATTCTTTATAAATATCTTTCTCACATTCCAACATGTCTGTCATCTTCCTTCTTAGTAATAGTTATATTTTTCTCTTTTTATTGTTGAAACATCTTTCTTTCAAATAACAAGATGTTTTCCACTTTTGAGATTTTTATTTTCTTTCATAGATTTTTTTGCCAATTCAAAATTATCTCATAATGTAATTAATTCATTTTATGCCATTTTACAAAACTGTAAATACTCACTTTCTTTAATGGATTATTTTTAAAAAAAATTATATATTTTTTAATACATTATTTTATGTCAGTAGAAAATTTATTGATCAATAGTTGTTTTTTCGTACCAGCTATCTTTCTTGCAGTTTTTAATAGTGTACCAGTTACCTTCATATTAAATTTATTCATTTCTGATCAATGTTTAAAATCTGTTAGTATTATGAAACAATTTTACAAGTTCCAATTCATGTTCATTAAATTGTTTTATAAGATGAATTTATTAACAATTGCTAATACTATATTGCTTAATATTTTTTCTCTAGATTTATATTATCATGTAACTGATATCTTACTAACTAATAATCACTGCCTATGTTCACTCTATTATAATATTCCAGGGTAGATATACATATTTTTCATTAGTCAGAGTAGAATTCAATTCTGCTGCATCTTCATGTGGAGGCTTCCATGTCAATTTTTATACCCTCTATCATATCTATCAAAATAACCAATTTTACCTTTAGAACTTTCATTTTAGAGACATATACCAATTCTAGAATTAATGTTTTTATGATATTGTTTAGTCTAATTAAAAGAATTTTGTACATTCATATAAAAAAAAAATGTTTTTCATCATAATGAAATGTTGTTGAAGAACGAAACTAAATTATTTGCATTTGTTATTTGCATTAAGTTGAAAAATTAATAGCACCATACCACCTGATATAGCATTAAAATCTACAATGATATTATTTCATTTTTTATTTAAAAATTATCTCATTTCACTTATGCTTTCAATATTTGTTTTGTTTTGTTGTAAAATATCTATCTACTTTTTAAATCAATACACGTTTTTTCATTTAACTTCATAAACTTCAAAAATTTGTGGTTTAATTTTAATCTGTTCTTTCAATCTGTGCAATCTTTTATTGCTTTGAAATAATCCAACTTAATTAAAGATCATCATTAAATGGTGACCTAGGTCCATAATAAGGGGATTCTTATTACATTTTCCGTTTAGGGTGATAACTGCTGCCTTGGCTGAAAACTTTACCATTTTCTGTAAATAAGAGCCATAATTAGTTTTGTTTATCATCATTGTAAATATTTATAAAAAATCTTGTTCACAAACATCTTCAAAAAAACTTAACTAATATTTCAATTAGAACTATCAGGCAACTAAAAAGAAAGATTATTAAATTCAGAGATAAAAAGCTAGGAAACTCACCACATTGGTTGATATGTGTTATGAGCAGCTATACACTTTGTTTACTTTATAAATAATTATTTAATAATAACATTTGCAATGACAAAAATATATAACAGTATATTAGACCATTAAGTACTATTGAATAACATAATTTAAATTTAAATTGTACAAATTCCAAAATACACTTCAATTAAAAAGTCAGATTATCAGTTCATCACTGAGTCTCTGTAGTTATTAAAATATGCCCGTCCTATTTTCCATTTGCATTATCTATGTGTTTATATCTTTAAAAAAACTTATTATCATAATTTGATTTAAATAATATAGTAATTATTAGCAGTGAACAGAGTGAACGGAACTGTTAAATGAAAATAGTATGATTTATTAATAATATCTCAATAACTAAACGAAAATTTAACGATATCCAATTAAAAGCAATTTCAATTTGTTGAAAAACAAATGTATTAAATTATTTTACTACAGTTCATTTAATTATTTAATATACTGCCATTCTAGAATGTTCATTTTTGAAGAGAATATTTTGCACCAAATTGCATTTAACTTATTAAGTATGTGCTTCTGTCAACAATAACTGTTGGAAAACAAGTTAGTATATTTTTTAAAATATATATGTTTTAATCATGTTTCTACAAATTATATTTTTCAAATTTAAATAAGAAAATAATATATATATATATATATTAAAACATTTAAAACAAAATAAACAATTTTGCCAATTTTCTTTTTTTATAATTAATAACATTATGGGTGTCTATACTTTACAATTGTTAATATATTCATCTTATCAAACAATTTAATGAACGTGAATTGAAACTTGTAAAATTGTTTTAAAATATTAACAGATTTTAAACATTGTTCAGAAATGAATAGAATTAATATGAAGATAACTGGTATCCTATTAAGAACTGCAAGAAATATAGCTGCTATAAAAAAGCAACAACTGATCAATAAATTTCTACTGAGATAAAATAATGTATTAAAAAATAAAAAAAATGAAAAATTTAAAAAATAATCCACTAAAGAAATTGAGTATTTACAGTTTTGTAAAATGGCATAAAAAAATTAATTACATTATAAGATAATTTATAATTGGCAAAAAAAAATTCTATGATAGAAAATAAAAATCTCAAAAGTGGAAAACACCTTGTTATTTGAAAGAAAGATGTTTCAATAATAAAAGAAAAAAAAGAAAACTATTACTAAAAAGGAAGATGACAGACATGACGGAATGTGAGAAAAACATTTGTAAATAACTATATAGTAATAAAAACGAAAAAAACAAAGTATCTATTACCGTTACTAAATCTTCTGAATTGCACAGGATATCTATGAAGAAATGAAAGGTTTCTTAAAATGATGGAATAATAAGTGACATCTTAGAATGAGATGAAAAAATAAAAATATTAGCAAAGTTATATATTAAATGTCCAAATGATAAAAAATGTATCAAATGATTGGGAAAATTTTGTAATAATACTGATATTTTGAAAAAGTAATAAATAAAATATCAGCACAAAAGGAAGACTTAGAAAATACATATTTTTAATATTTTACCAGTTTTATACAAAATCTTTATCTAAGTAATTACCACTCATTTATAGCAAACTTTGATTTAACAAAATTTTTACCACGATAATTACAATGTGTCTACAGAGAATATTGCATTTCCACCAATAAAACAAAGAAGCTGGATTTAAAAATGGATTTAGTACAGTAGATTATATGCAGATATTGAGAAAAGTTGTAGATTATAAAAATACATTTGATTCTACAAACAATTCTTCAGGGATTAAAAAATTGAAACATCAGGGTATAGATCCAGAAAATTGTCATACTTTAAAGAATATTTCATCAACAATTAGATTATATAATGATATTAGTAAAGTCAACATTGAGAAGGGTATAAAACACGGTGACTCCATATCTCTGAAACTTTGGACAGCAGTGTTGCAAGAAGTATTTTAGTGATTAAAATGGGAAACTAAAGGAGTGAAAGTAAGTGGAGATTATTTAAGTCATTTAGATTTTGCAGATGATGTAGTTGTTTTTGCAAATAATGCTTTAAATCTTCAGCAAATGTTGCAGGAGTTCATAGATAAAAGTAGGACCAAAGATGAATGTAAAAAAGACTACAGTAATGTTTAATGGATTTTCTTAAAATATGAAAAGAAAGATTGATTATGATGGGTCAGATGAAGTTAACAGCTGGAATTATCTTAATCAGATTATTAATACAGATGGAAACATAATGGATGAGATTAATAATACAATTAATCTTGGTTGGAATGCTTTCGGTGGAAATAACTTGGTGCTGAAAGGAAATATGTCTAAGTGTTTTATAAAAAAAAAATTAATAAATGTGTTTTACCAGTTTTACTTATGGATCTGAGACATAGACACTTAAAAGAAGAGCAATACAGAGACTTCAGATCACTCAAAAAGTATAGAGAGATGCATGTTGGGAGTAAAAAGAAGAGATCAAAAATGCAATATATGGGTAAGAGAACAAACAAGTGTTATTGACCTTATTCAGAAAATTAAAAGAGTGTAGTGTAGCTGAGCTAGATATATTGCTAGAAGAGATGATAATAGATCAACAATTGAAATCTTAAACTGGATTCCAAGATTTATAAAAGACCCAGAAAGAGTTCATGTGTGAGATGGATGGATAAAATAGTAAAGGTTGCAGGAGTGATGTGGAGAAGAGAAGCTGAAGATTGGAAAACATGGATTAAACACAAAAAGACCTTCATCCTGCTGTGGATTGATAATGGTTGGTGATGATGTTGATCTTCACTAAATCATCTAACCCTATTACACAATTAAACTATTGTGACAATAAAACCTAGATTTTAACTTTTTATTTATGGATTCACCATTGCATGTGGTAACCACAATGAATATTAAATAGATTAATCCACAATTAAAAGTTCACAAACTAATTTTTTTTTGTAATGCATTTGCTTTCAATAATGTGAAATTCTGAAACATTCTCAATTTCTGGCTAATTGAAAATAATAAGTGAATGGCAGACCAGGGTATGGGATTTTTATCCTGTTTAACTTGACAAATGTCTCTGGTCTGATTTATTTTTTAAGAATTATTGACTTTGTTATAATTATATCTGTATTCCAATATTAATACTAGTTTCTGACATTATATTTAATTTTTAAGTTCACAATTTAGTCAAATCCTAAATGATTACAACTTTGCATTTTCCATGCAACATTTGAGCAAACTATCATTTTATCCCATTTATCAGTACATAACCATTTTTATAGATTGTATTGTTGAAAATTCCTTAGCCTCATTAATTAATCACATATTTCTCTCTTCATCACTTCCAGCAGTCTACATAAGTAAAGTTCATTTTTTTCCTCTGATATTATACTATCAATCTTAGATTATGATTATAACAAATTCTATTAACTATTACTAAAATGGAAATTCATACAGAATTTGAAGTGATTTGAAATTATACCTGAATAATATTTCTAAAATTCTCATTATGATGTATTATACCATTTTTCAGTAAATTTCAACACTTACTGACTTATGGGATTGTGATCAAGCAGAAAACAGTGGCAAACTTAAAGGAATTCATAATAATTATACTTGAATTTATTTACTGTTTATATTCTTTACAGATTTTTTAATAAAATGTTTGCAAGAAGTTAGGTGGTTTAAAAAAATCTATAAATGAATTTCTAAATAGACAAACTTTAATATATAAGACCAAACACAGACACTTGAATATTTAGCAATTTCACAATATCAACTAATAAACTATTATTTATTTTGATTAATCATTAAGATGTGATTTACTGCAAGAAATTTTCAACACTCAGAAGGTTACAAATTTATTGCCATCCTTAATTACTTAAGTTCAGCCAGCATCTTCTTTAACAAAATAAAAAAAAATGTTGCTTGATTTGCTAATTGAAAGATCTATAAACTGAAAAATAATTTGTATTACTTAACAATATTATTTGAAAAATAATAAGTTTTCAAAGAAATATTTCTGTAGGAAAGAAATTGTAAAAATTAGTTTAGCCCGATTGGTAGCGAAAGAGTGCTGTAAATATTACATTTTTTTAAAAAAATATTTTTAGAGAAAATAATCTTTATAAAAGATCGATTCTAAAAAAGAAATTAATTTAATAATACATTGATTTATCAGGTGATATTAGAATGTAACGGTATTAAGTTGTGAAAGCAGATTTAAATAGTTGTGAACTTATTTTGATTTTAAAAAATCATTTTAAGAGAAAATAATTAAAAAAATCGATTTTTAAAAAGAATGTATGTAAAATACATGGATTTATGACATGATGAAATTGCATGTAACAATATTAATAACAAAAGCAGATTAATATAATTGTGGCTTGTACATTATTCACACATTTAAGTGATATGCTATCTATCTTTTTAAGTAATGGTTGCATAGATGTTAACCTTGCAATAATATTGCTGTTAGAGTGCACAGTTTTTTTTTTGGTACATAGCATGTAGAAACAGAACCACACAGTGGGCTAGAATCATGGTAGTTGCTGGTAACAAATGGCATAAGCTAAATGGGAGTATGCATAGCAACCAGTGCCACCAAATTGGCAACTTTGGTGCCAGCTAATTGTTGAAATTTTCTTTTGCTTACGTATGGTAAACAGGGCCAACTTGTGGATGGTACAAGCATTGCTGCTTTTGGGCCCCTACTGTGGAAATTTCTGTGTTTATGTAGAAATGACATTACAAGCAGTGGCAGTACACTATCTCTACTAGTACCATTATTTAACTTAAGTCATGCTATATATGTATGGTGTAAATTTTTGAATATTGTCCTAAAGGTTTTATTGTGACAAGTGATGCATAATTTAAATTTTGTATTTTACTGTCAAAATAAAGTTTTATTGGCTCAAAGTGCAATGTAGCATAAAAATAATTTTGTATGGTAATGACTTACATATAATAGGTTATCACATGGAATACAAAAATGATAAATAAAATGTAATAAATGAAAATTCAAATATCATAATTAAGACCCGTAGTTAAATAGAATAGCTATTTAATAAAGTTTTGGGGAAGCTAAAAGTGTATCGAGATTTATAACTGATGGCATGGAACCTGGAGATAACTTCAATAAAGGGAGTTATTTTTAAAATAAATGTTGTTTTCTGGCTAAGTTTTAACATATATATATATATATATGATAAACAAAAATGCAAGTTAAAAAACTTGCTAACGCTTGTATTTATGTACACAGATGGCGTTCTACCAAAAACACCGATCAAGCGTATGTTTTGTTTACATAAACGTCAGAGTAGTATTCACTATTTCTAACTATAATTCCACTTTCAGATCATGATTTCAAGCTATTTTCTATCATCAGTGAAAGACAGGAATAAAGAAACTAGATCTAAACACAAACTCTGAGCGTTTATGAAACAATTTCTATTCAGCTTGCAAGCGTGAATTTTTTAGACACGTAATGTCTTCAAACTCAGCATAGCAAAACAGATAGTTATATGGGTCTGATCTCAGTTCAGCATCACCACATAGTAGAAGCCTCTGCAATCTATATCATTGCAAAAAAGACCTCAAAGGTACATTTATGATAAACAAAAATGCAAGTTAAAAAACTTGCTAATGCTTGTATTTATGTCCACAGATGGCGTTCTACCAAAAACACCGATCAAGCCTATGTTTTGTTTACATAAACGTCAGAGTAGTATTCACTATCTCTAACTATAATTCCACTTTCAGATCATGATTTCAAGCTATTTGCTATCATCAGTGAAAGACAGGAGTAAAGAAACTAGATCTAAACACAAACTCTGAGCATTTATGAAACAATTTCTATTCAGCTTGCAAGCGTGAATTTTTTAGACACGTAATGTCTTCAAACTCAGCATAGCAAACCAGATAGCTATATGGGTCTGATCTCAGTTCAGCATCACCACATACTAGAAGCCTCTGCAATCTATATCATTGCAAGAAAGACCTCAAAGGTACATTTATGATAAATAAAAATGCAAGTTAAAAAACTTGCTAACGCTTGTATTTATGTCCACAGATTACATTCTACCAAAAACACCGATCAAGCGTATGTATTGTTTACATAAACGTCAGAGTAGTAGTCACTATCTCTAACTATAATTCCACTTTCAGATCATGATTTCAAGCTATTTGCTATCATCAGTGAAAGACAGGAATAAAGAAACTAGATCTAAACACAAACTCTGAGTGTTTATGAAACAATTTCTATTCAGCTTGCAAGCGTGAATTTTTTAGACACGTAATATATCTATCTGGTTTTCTATGCTGAGTTTGAAGACATTACATGTCTAAAAAATTCACGCTTGCAAGCTGAATAGAAATTGTTTCATAAACGCTCAGAGTTTGTGTTTAGATCTAGTTTCTTTATTCCTGTCTTTCACTGATGATAGCAAATAGCTTGAAATCATGATCTGAAAGTGGAATTATAGTTAGAGATAGTGAATACTACTCTGATGTTTATGTAAACAAAACATACGCTTGATCGGTGTTTTTGGTAGAACACCATCTGTGGACATATATATATATATATATATATATATATATATATATATATATATATATATATATTATAATGGGTGGAATGGTTCACTTGGATATATAGATCAGATTCAACAATAAGCTGGTTCGATCACAATGTATGACCAACTTACACAAAGTCTATAAGTGATGATACACCTATCTATTGAGCTCCAAAGTTGATGTCACCTGATATAACTGACGGAAAGATTCACTAGTCCCAAATATTGTTACTACCCCATATAATGGATGGTACACTTCATCAACAATCATAAGCTAAACAAGTCCAACAATGGTGTGCCAGATGTAACAGATGGTCAACTAACTTGCAGACTGTACTACTATGCAGATGTAGCAATATGGTGTGGGGATAAATTAATATGCTCTAATTTATTGCCCCTAATGAAACAATCTGCAGAGATCTATCAGGCTTAGAAGGGAATAATGTTGCATCCAACAATGTTCAGACTGTGGGTCTTCTGATAGAATGCTAATGATAACCTGATGAAATGCTTAACTAATGATTGCATATACTTTAATTGACTAATTCTATTTCTATTTAATAACATTAAATGCAATTTAGGTTAGTTCATCCACTTTCCCCCCTTGTCAATTTTGTTATGCCTTAATATTCAAGCCCAGAGAGAATATTGCTTTTCACTCCTTTAACAGGTATGAACAGTTACACACAATATTTGTTTTATTTTCAAGCTTTTATATGATAAGAAAAATAGATGTGTGTGCATGCATAATTGTTTATAGACTGTGGAATGTCAGGACAATTCAATAAACCTGAGACCAGAATAATACAAACTCTTAAACATTTATTACAATAATAAATATCATAAAGTATAACAACAATAGTAATGAAAAACAAAATCATCATATGTACATGTGTCACATGTGAACCTTTACCATTTTACAAATTAATTATTCTCCAGATCTAATCCTTATACCCCATGGTAGAAATCCACCTATGTCACTCACTCTCTACAAATCATAATTATATAGAAAATAAACTTTAGTAATTTAAGATAATTGAGATGCTGGCTAACTAAATTATATTTTTGCAGATATTAACAATCTATTTAACAAGTTCCCCCTATTTATATATATGATAGAGATAGATACTAGTTGATTAGTGAAACATACTGGAAAATATATATACAAGGTTAATCAACAAAATAAAACATATAATATGAATTCTGTATAAGTGTTGTAATTTAACCTATGAAAATATATTTAGAGAATCTTACCTTAATATTTATGTGGATAACCTAATGTGAAGCAGGTGGGTTAACCTAAATTTTATTTACAATGAAAATATAAAAATATGAAAATGAATAGTCCCCCCTTTTCTTCTTTGCTAATTCTGAAAAATGAGGCTTCAGCATCAGAGTGTAAAAATACAACAGATAACAAGACTTAAAATAAAATAAACAAAAATTTACAATATTGATTCTTTGATTAAAAAAATAGTAATTGGAACAAAGTTCATAAAAATCATCATAATAGAAGTAGTAGTAGTTGATAGTTAGGCAAGTTGTTCTTCAAAGCAGTTTCACTTAGTAAATTATTTTCCTTAGTAAGGATAGATAGGTACAATGGTGTCTCCTGTAGTTGTGTTTAATGGTAAACACCTTGATTGTCATTTGATTCACCATTATGTATTCCAATCCTTGTTTACATGGGACTGCAGGCATCTTCTTGCGTGTGTAAATTAGAAAAATATATATAGAAGTTTAATGCAGCTGGTAGGAAATACCATGATGCACAAGAGCATGTTTTGCTCAAGCCCATATTCATATTAAAGTACAATTCAATAATTATTTATAATCATATATTTGTATTGAATAATATTGAAGCACTTTACATATATATTAAAAAAAATATTTCATTTTTTTTCTTTTCCAATTTTCAGCAGATTTAATTCTCATTATTCTTTTTAAAAAAATTAAAATATTAAAATTTACTCCAACAACTTTTAAAACACAATTTAATTATTTAAGAATTTACCAATTATTCTTACTTCTTATTTCACTTTCTTTCCTCTGAATTTGGTAAACTTTTAGTTACAGCATTTGACTTTTAAAAATGGTTATAATTTAACTAAAAAAAAAAAAACAACAACTCCATTCTAGCGTTCTAAATTTTACTTTAAACAACTGTCTATTGTTGTAGCTGCTATTTCTTTTGACAAGAAGAACGATTTTGTAAAAAGTTTTTATTTTTATATAAAATGCTGAGAATCTCCTGAACGCTGATATTTTAAACTGCCTATTGTTTAAATTCATTTAGATTTTTATATGTATTGTTTAAATACATTTCATTTATTACAAATAAAAAAAAGAAATAAAAAATCAGTTTTATTTTCACACAGGCCCACCCCAACTTAACCTCAGGCTATCCCTAAATCATTTAACTATAAATTAATATTTAATTTTAAATTTAAAAATATACATTACAGATTATTTAATCAAATAGTTTATATATATATATATATATATATATATATTGATTTGTATATTACATATATATATATATATATATATATATATGTAATATACAAATCAATATATATATATCAAAATACAGTACAATTTATATAAATTATATTCTTTTAGAAGTACTTTCGACTATACACTTTGTAGTCTTTATCAACTATATAACGTTGAATAATCAAAACTAGACAACCCTTAACAATACCCATAGTTCAATTCAGATTTCCCACAATTTTATTATTTTAACATTTGATGACTGGCGATTCATTAACATTTGACGATTTCTTGAAATCAACATAGCCTCTTTTATTTTACGTTTATTATGACAACGTTCAATTTGAATAATTTTCATATTTTTATAATCAAATTTAAATCCATATTGACAAGATTTATTATGATCAAATATAACAGATGATGAAGGTTTATTTACATCTGTTCCATATTTACTCTCTTTTTGAATTCTATTATATAAAAGCATATGTTCTTTAATTCTCTTCTCAAATGTGCACTTAGATTCACCAATGTATTGTACGCCGCATCCACATATCAATCTATATATAATAGAATTTTGATTAAACTTTGAATTTTGAATTTTAGAATTATTAAGCAAACTATTTATGTTATTTGTAGAGAAAAAAGCAATATGACACAAACCATTATAAATTTTCCTAATAAACTTGACCTGCTCATCTGATATAAATGGCATTGAAATCCATTTCATTTTGATATTTTTATTTTTAATTTTATTATAGTGTTGATTTCTTTTAAATCCTTTAATAATATTAGCAATTGCATTTTTATAATAACCAATTTTCAACAAGTCATTAACAAATAAATGTACATTTTTAATTTTATCACTAGAATATTTGCATATTTTTTCATTTCGAAATAAGAATGATTTCAATCCAGACAGCTTATGACACATAGGTACATGTGATTCATATGGAATAAAACCTCTAGTTTCAATTGGTTTAATTAACATAAGATAATCCAAACTGTAATCATTAAGAGTAACTTGAATATCCAAGAATTTTATGGAATTGTATTTCTCTTTAGTTATAACCCATTTTATATCCTTAATCTCATTTAATTCATTAAATAAATTAACTATTAATTCTTGTTTTCCACAAATAAAAACATCATCCACATATCTATGATATACTTTAATTTCTTGATATTTCAATTGTTTTAAAATTTTACTTTCATATGTTGATATAACAAAATTACAAATTTAAGTTTATTAGGAAAATTTATAATGGTTTGTGTCATATTGCTTTTTTCTCTACAAATAACATCAATAGATTGCTTAATAATTCTAAAATTCAAAATTCAAAGTTTAATCAGAATTCTATTATATATAGATTGATATGTGGATGTGGCGTACAATACATTGGTGAATCTAAGTGTACATTTGAGAAGAGAATAAAAGAACATATGCTTTTATATAATAGAATTCAAAAAGAGAATAAATATGGAACATATGTAAATAAACCTTCATCATCTGTTATATTTGATCATAATAAATCTTGTCAATATGGATTTAAATTTGATTATAAAAATATGAAAATTATTCAAATTGAATGTTGTTATAATAAACGTAAAATAAAAGAGGCTATGTTGATTTCAAGAAATCGTCAAATGTTAATGAATCGCCAGTCATCAAATGTTAAGATAACAGAATTGTGGGAAATCTGAATTGAACTATGGGTATTGTTAAGGGTTGTCACATTTTGATTATTCAACGTTATATAGTTGATAAAGACTACAAAGTGTATAGTCGAAAGTACTTCTAAAAGAATATAATTTATATAAATTGTACTGTATTTTGATATATATATATTGATTTGTATATTACATATATTGTGAAACGAATACAGATATCAAACTTTATTTATTATATATATATATATATTACTTTCTAAAATATTAATATTATTTTATTTTATAATACAATAATCTATTGTGCATTATATGTATATATGTAATAAATAACAAACAAAAAATCTTCCCATTATTAATATAAATTCCAAATGGATTGAGTTCAATAAATAGGCTTGATCTTTTTAGGAATGTTAGAATTTTAATCTGTCATGAAAATTTTATCACTTACACAAGGTTCGCATTTGTAGTTTGATGTTTTTTTTACCCAAATATAAGAAGGGTAGTGAAACCTTATTTTACTGTTTTTTACACTCACCTACACAAATTGCTTTCTATTCTTCTCTCCTCACTCTCATAAAATTCTTTGAAAAGTGGGGTTCAATCATAGGTTTTTTTTTAAAAAAATCTACTGATGGTTATGTTTTGAGCACACTAATAAAAATGTGTTTCTGTTTCACATAGCACATATTTTTTCTTGTTATCTTCTATCCTGCTTCTATTGAGGCTTATAGGATTTTCTTTGGGGACTAACAGCAGTTTGGAGCAACTATTACTTAGTGTGGTTTAAGTCTTTTAAATAAAGTGGCTCTAAAGTATTCTAATATTTGATTTGGCATCCATTAGGGAATACTCTCATCATAATTGTTAACATAACTTCATAATATGTATTCTATTTTACTTATCAGCATTCATCTCTTTTTTTTACACATCATTTGAGTATAACAATTCTACAATTAGTAAGATTGTCCATAATATGGTTTCATAATTCAGGTATTATAAGGGCCTTTAACTTGTCCTTCCATATCCAACCAAAATGCATTAGGACTCGATTGTTTAACTATTGTGTAAGGTCCTACATTTTGATGGTAAAACTTACTGTACTTATTTTCAATTTTCTTACTAACATGAGGGTTATTTTATAACTTGATCTTCTATTTTGAAAGTTTATAGAGTTCCAGCCTTATTTTTGTTCCTTTTAATAGACTTACTTACCAATCGAAGATATGCTTTCTGTACATTTTCTTCCATACTACTTTGTTTATATCTAGTCATAGGTTGATATTTAGTGAACAACATGACAATTGATTAAAATGTAGCTCAATGGGTGTGAATCCAGAAATTAATTCCATTCCAGTGTTAATTAATTCTGGTTTTTTTCTTCCCTTTTTTTTTCTTATTATTAAAGGGTTGTATTATATATATATTATATATATATATAAATATATATATATATATAAAACATTTGATTTATTCATTCATTTATTTCTTTTCTTAAAAAATATATACATCTCTTGAGAATTCACCCATTGTAAAACCTCCATTTTATGTGTCCTAAGTTGTATCATTTGAATTCCTTCACTTGTTATGTGCTTTTCTTTTAAGCACTGTCACTTATATGCCTCATAAAGGTGAAGGGTCCTTCATATGTGTTACATAACTTGTGGTATTGAAAACCTTTCTATTTGATAGACTGCAACATGGTCATCTCTTTTCTCATCATATAATTTTCTATGTTTTGATCATCTTGTTGATTATGAAAAGACTCCGATTTCCATAACGCAGAGCTAAGATGATTAAATTCACCAATTTCTTTAATGCCTTCAACAATGGCATTTGTAGTGTAACAGTTTTTTCCTAAGAAAGCTGTTTGAACTTGTAACAATTCATCCTTGCTATTGCTATTTTACTAACAAATGTCATGTCTGAAAAGCATTATATCCTTATTTTGTTGGTAAATGTGAATGTGCCGCAATGATCTCAAATATGAGTCCAAATCATTTCCCATCAAAACTTCTTTCATATACTCTATCATGACATCTTCAGAGTATGAGGTCTCATCGACTCCTATGGCTTCATCATTTGACTTGGAATCAATCTTGAAACCTTGTGATCTTTGTATCACTTGAATATTGAGAGTATCATTTAATTGCTTTTCTCTCAACTTAAATTCAGTATATTGAGTACTTGAAATAGTCTGGGTTTGTTGGGTTTCAACAACTAATGTACCCTTATTCAGTTGGGATTCAGTGATTCCAAACCTCTGGATAATGGTTTTATCTAAGCATTTTAGTTCTTGTCCTAAGGTTTGTATCTCTGTATTTTGTTTGGTAAAATTTTGCTCCAACTCCATACGGATAATATGTATTCCCATCTGAACTTCATTTTGGTGCCTCCATTGATTTTCATATACTTCTTCCTTAAAATTTTCTTGATTCCTGCATGCCTCATCATATTTTGCATTCAATTGTTCCATGACACTAGATTTAAAATCATCAAATCGTTGTTGGCATTTCATATTTTTTTCATCAGTTTCCTTCTTCATCTCTAACATTCCTTGCTTCAATTCAATATTGTCTTTCTGAACATTTTTTAATTTAAGGGAAAGTTGTCCCATATCTTCAGACAGTTTAATTTCAACATTATCAATTTTTGTTTCCATTTGTTCTTTTATATCATTCACATCCTTCATCAATTCTTCCTTTATTTTATTTATATCAGCCTTGGTTGCCAATTTTCCATCTTGGTTGCCATAATCTCCAACTTACTATTCATATCACTTATCATTTCATCAGCCTTGATTGTCATATTCTCCATTTTGGTTGCCATATTCTCCATATTGTTATTTATATCACTTTTCATATTATCCATCTTGGTTGCCATATCACTCTTCATCTCCATGATTCCTTGGATTAGTTGTGCCAATGTTGTACAGTCTTGAAGAGTCTGAGTTACACCTCCTTCAGGAACTTAAATAATCTCACTTGAAGGAATTATTTGAATTTGAGATACTGTTTGACTCCTTTCTTGCATTTGAGGGGATTGTTCAACTTCCAGAATAGACCCCCCAGGTATCTGAATCATTGTAGATTACACATTATTACAGGTAGTATCATCTACCATCTCACTATCACTATTATTTTTCCCTATCTCCAAATGTTTTGATTCCATAATACTTAATAGCTTAGCACTTCTGCTTATCATTAAATATTTATTAATTTGCAAGCTATAAAATATTTATTTATGAAACTATAAATAATCATATGCCACAGTGCATCATGCCACTCCCAACCATTGCATTTGTCTTTTACCTGATTTTTTTTTAGTTTTTTAATAGATCTTCTTTTAGCCTATGTTTTTTTACATGCCGAACTCCACTATTTTAGTATCATTTATTACTCACTTAACTATTTATCATCAGTCTCTGTTTATTGCCCAATCCTCTATATTTCGAATTTACACTCAATACTTTAGATCTCTTATTGAAAATTGATTCAAATTTATGTGATCTATTATCACTATTACTATTATTTTAGATGAAAGTGCTAGTTGTTTTCCAAATGTATAAGTTCATTTGGGTTTATGTTGATAGAAAAATATAAAATGAAATGTGCTTTAACATTCTTTTAAAAAAAATTTTCAATGCCAGTCCAATGGCTGGACTTCCTTTACAATTATTGTATATTCATACCTAAAATACCGGATACCAGATGTAACCATTGGTAAATACTCTCTCTCTCTCTCTCTCTCTCTCTCTCTCTCTCTCTCTCTCTCTCTATATATATATATATATATATATATATATATATATATATATACACACATTGTAAGCACTATGTGATATTTGTATATCATGCCACACACTGGGCAGCCATTGTAAGCGTCTACCCATAATATTATTCTGGAATTCACACATGGATACGTTCTTTCCCGCAGCTCTGAGTAAGTATATTTATGAGCATGGTTTAAATTCCATCTCACATGCCAATCTTACACGTTGATAAAAATTATACTCATCAAAAACATAAATAAGGGTTCTGTCATATATATATATATATATATATATATATATATATATATATATATATATATTGAAGCAATGGATCTGAAGCCCGATCGATGCTTCACAGCCTT